>WKFP01014074.1:531583-628181 GCA_011057875.1 Pterocles orientalis | reverse complement strand
GCAGCAGCGAGGCCAGGCCGACCTCCGGACTCCGCGGAGCCCCGGGGAAGGGGAACAGGGCATGGCCGCCGCGGTCTCACCCGCCTGGGAGCAGTTGCCGTGGCGGCCGCCGGAGGCCCGCCAGACGCGGAGCTCCCAGGAGCCCAGCAGGTCGGCGAAGGAGCAGTTAGCCGGCGTGTCGGCCAGCACCGCCGCGGGCAGCGCCGCCAGCAACACCAGCCCCGCGGCCCACAACGCCCGCCCTGCCATGGCACCGCTCCCACCTCCGCCGCCGCCGCCGCTGAAATGCGCCCGGGCCCCCTCGCCTCCCCGCCCCCGGGCCCGCCCCCGGCCGCGGAGGGTGGGGCCGGGACTCCGCGCCTGCCCCTGCTGGGGCACCGGAGGCGGGCTGTGGGAGGGTGGGGGGAAGGCCGGGGTGCACCAGTGAGTGCCGGCGCTGGCAGGGGTGGGGGGCGCTGCCTGCTGTGGCAGGCGGTGTGCCCACTGAGGGCAGTGAGGAGATGGGTCTTCACTCAGCTCACAAGGATGTCTCCCTCGCCAGAAAGTGTCCTTCCCCCACCCGAGGGTGTCCTTCTCCCCAGAGGGTGTCCTTCCCAAAGGTCGTCCTCTCCTGCAAGGGGCATCCTCCTCCCCGGAGGGCATCCACCTCCCCAAGAGCCATCCCTCACCCCAACAGACATCCTTCACTCCCCGAAGGCCATCCTCTTCCCCAAAGCCCATCTGCCTCCCCAAAGGGCACCTCTCCCCGCAAAGGGCAGCCTCCTGCCCTGCTGCCCAAGTCCCCCCCAGAGAAGGGCAGGCCGGGGAGGTTGGACCCTGGTTCAGGCGATGGCCTTGCAGCTGTGCGGACGAGGCCTCTCGTCCACATGGGTTTAGTGTCACAGAGTGACTCAGAGTTTCCACAGCAGCTGCACATCACGGCCAGGAAACCACGCGACACCTGTCCTGCATGGGCTGTAGACCCTGAAAACCGGCGCTCCCTTTGAGAGCCTTTGTACGCAGCAGCAGCAGTCAGCAAAAAGTGCAGAAAATTTCCCCCGAAAACTGAGGTTTCAGTGACATGCAAAATCTTGCAGGTCCAACCCAGGTGTTGTTGAGGGGTAGAGGTGTCTCCACTGAACCCTGAGCCCCCGGGTGCAGGGCAGGGCGCGGCTGAGTGTGCAGGGCAGTGGTGCTTGTCCCACCATCTCTCCAGATTCTAAATGTGCATGCCTTCACATCCTCAAAGTTATATATGCCATCAAGAAGGCTAAAACACTAATGAGCAAATGAGTTAAGCTAGGTTTAAGCTAGAAGTGTCCTAATTTTTTTTAAATTGATTTAAAACAGGAGATTAGGAACTACATCAGTAAATTTTAACTGCTATAAATAATACATTATTTTATGACCATCACTTTGCTTTTATGCCATCTTCTCAGCCTTTTGGGAAAGGATTAATTTGACATTTTGTTGCTGATTCTTAAAACAACCAACTAACAGACGCTCTTACTCAGGCTGACAAAGACATAAAAACATATTGCGCATGGTTCAGGACAGTTTTTAAGGATCCCGAAGCACTGATTTGGCATGAAAAGCAGAATTTCCTCCATGTTACAGACAAGAAAATAAATGGTGTTTCGGTTCACTAAGACTGTGTGGCCAATAGTGGTGTCATGGGCATTAAAAAATAGAGCTCTAGCTTTTTTTTTTTTTTTCCCCAAAGGCAGTTATATTTTGCTGGACTTATCATATAAGTGCATTCCTGATCCACCCTGTCTAATGAGATGTGGCTTCACCGCATCGTCCTGTCTCCTTTCTTTACTAATGAGATTTTTTTTGGGGGGGTGGGGGTCCACACTTTCTGAAAGCAACTTAGAAATTCTCAGAGACCTTAGGAAAATGTCTGTGTTACAGTTCTTCATGTTTTACATGAAGGAGCAGAAAAGGTCCATGGTATCTTCATCTTGTCTCCATGACGTTGGATGGACGTTCCTGCCTCTTTGCATTTGTTTTGTGCTTTGAACCTCTATTTTCAGTTTCGGTTTGTAGCCACTGCAGGCTGTCATTGCAAAAAATCATAAGGTTTCTCTGTAACTGCTTTAGAGTCACAACAGATTATCACAAATAAGGTTTATTTTCCATAATGGGGTTGTAAAATAGGTGCTGAGACCAGGTAGAGGTGGTTTAAGTTCAGTCTGGCCTGTTGGGTTCACTCGGGTTCTGCTTTTTAGCTGTAGTTTGTTTTACGTGTTCGAGCAAGGTAAAAACTCCCTGGACCTTGTCACCAATAGTAATTCTGAGTTAATTAATGCCATGGAAAAAAATCTTCCCTGGCTCACAAGCACTGGCTTGTTTGGGTTTGTCAATAAAATACGCCCCTGAATGAGTAGCACCCTGTGTGTGAGACACACGGGACACCCTCTGTGTTTGGTGACAGACTTCTTTGTCATTGCACTCAGGTAACATGTAACTTGCTCTTTTGAAGCCAAAATGTTATCAAATCTGTCCTAAAACCTCCCCAAACAGTGTTTTATCAGTATTTTACAAAACTCTGAGACTGAGGGCAAAGTCACACAAGGAGGGGCCAAGTCAATGGTTTATTGTCCCCAAGGGGAGTGGTTGGGCAGTAACCTCCTGCTAGCTATGGTATGCACTGGTTTCTTTAGTAAGGTAATTGAAGTCACTATCATGGGAGGGGGAGAACCCCTCAAAAATAAACAGTCAAAAGCCTCCACAAAGTGAACAGCTTTCTGCTGCTTCTAGGGTTGAACCAGCTCAGCAAAGGATCCAGTGCTCACCAGACCTAACCTGAATTTGCACAGCCATCAACAGTTGCATGCAAAAAAAGGGAGATTTTCCTTCCGTGACAACAGATGTGAAGATTAAGCTGACCACATGTCGAATGCTTATAAACAGAATTTTGGCAGATAATGACAAATAAAGCATTTATTTCTAGCTTGTCCCCATCCTGTCCACTTGGACCTGTCACTGCCTGTACAAGTAGAAGTGTTGTGTGACAGTATGGTGAAGAGATGTGAGGAAATGATCTGGCAGAAAATAATTTTGGTAGCAAAAACCCCAAGAGTGGTTGTTATTCAGTCAGGTCAGTTCCCCAGTCTGGGAGCTAACCATGACCTGAGTGGTAATGAGCCATCCACAAATTTAAAGGAGGCAACAAAAAGATTACGTGCCTGAAGCGCTTCACAAAAAACTAATTTTAGGGAAAACTGAATTGAAAAAAATTATCCTTGTGAAAAAAAGCTGTCCACTTATTTCAGGTGTATCTAATATTTCTTTAGAAATCCTGCTGTATTTTTCTATGCATATCATCATCCCTACTGCTGATGAAGCTGTTAGCACAGTATCATTGGAACAAATTTTTAAAAATACAGAACCTAAGCATATCTGAGGAGTGCCTTTTCCTTTGCCTGCTTTGGAAAGGTGCAAAAATACAAGAATTTTTATGGTCCTGTGCAGGCTCTGAAATTAACTCCTTACTGAGACAGTTGTTGCTGTTCTGCAAATGACTCTCAGCAAGAGCAGTGTCCTAATTACATGCCTCTAAAAACTGAAGAGCTGTAGTCAAAGACTTATTTTTTCAGAGCATTAATTCATACATGATAATTGTCTCACTATAAAATCTGACCATTTTTTTTTACTGCAGGGTACTTAAACCAGCTTAGCACTATATGCTTTTATGCATGATTGAACTCATCCTGTTTACTTCACACTGAAGCTGCAGAGCATTGCTTCTGGAGGTTTTTAGGAGGGGGGTAGCTAATATGTGTTAATTTGTTGCACCTATAAACTTGGAACAACTTAAACAGTTGATAGCAATCCTGGGAATTAATTTTGTGAGCAGAATGTGCAGGATGGTTTCTCAAGTGTGTATGTACAGCTCAATGTACAGCACTTTTCCTAGGAGATCTAAATTCACAACTGAGGCTTGGAGCCATCTGGGAAAGAACCACGGTTTTTCAGAAAGCTGGTTTTGGGTTTTTTTGGGAAGGTAGTTTACGATTTATTCAAATGCAGGAATTATTAATAAAACAAACAAAAGCGATATGGAAGAATTCTATTTAAATTATTCTTTTTAGAAACAGACAGTGTGTTTCCTCAAATTGTCTCGGTGTTCTTCTAAGATTTTCTTTATTGTCCCTAGTGGTCAAAAAGGTGGCTTTCTAAAGTGCTACCACTGTCCAAAGCCTAAGTAACAATAATCATAGCAATAATAAATAGCTCTAGGGTGGGATTTAAGCACAGACTGAGCCTGTGTTTTAATCATCTAGTGGATTCTCTGACTGAGAGCATCATTCCTCCCAGATACACTAACACACCTGTTCACCTGTCTGCAGCACGACAGAGTAAAATGCACTGGGAAAATGATACAGCTGAATAAAAACACTGCAAAAATGGGAGGGGAGAAAGGGGAATGTGAAGATAACTTTAACTCAGATCAGTTCACCAAAAAGGGTCTTAGCACATCTCCAAACCAATTTTGCTGGTCCACCTGGAAGATCATCTTGCTGAAGCAGGGCTGAAGCTAGGGGAAAAGAAACTGTTCACTGCAATTGATGCTGAAGCATCCAACTTGTAGAAGGATGTTGGTGGAGACTGTTTTTTTCCTACAGCACACTGCAAGGTTGGAAATCGTAGTGGAATCTGATCCTGTAAGTAAAATATAAATATCAACTTTCAGTTAGTTTGGCTGGCTTTTGTCCACTGGTGACTTATTTTTTCTGCCAACTTTTTGTGAAAGATGATACACAGAATACTTGACTGCATAGTCTGTGTGTACGTGTCTGTGTGTGCACACAAATATAAATCCCTTGTTCCTGGAAAAAAACATTTCTTAATTTAAATGGTGTTGAATTTGCCCTCCTGTATAGAAAGTTAGGAAATTTGGGGGGAGGCTTCCTGGAAACTATTATTTTGGTTATCACAGTGACTATAAGAATAACGATGCTAATTCCATGCTGATTAAGACACTATTAAAATATCCAGCTAATGTTCCAATTAGGAAATATAGCTGTAATTAAAAGCAACATGAAAATCCCATTACTTTCAAAACTGCTGGGAGCTCAGTTAGTTTTAATATAGAGAAACGTGGCTTTTATTCTTCTTTCTTTCAGGTATTTAAATCTGTAGAATATTACAGCATCAAGGAATCAAGGATGTGGCAGTTGGGTGATTGGGTCCAGTTTGGTGCAGCCACTCCCAGAAAGAGATGGCTGAGCTGCTGAGACTGCAGAAACATCTTCCCAGAGCACATCCAGATGGTACCGGCAGATATAAGCTGGTACTGAGTGGCTGGTGACCTTTTGGAGAGCCTTCCAGCTGTGTGTTTCAATGAAAGAAGGTGAAGAAGGTCATTAAATTAAAGCGACCTTCTCAGAGTTGCTTTCACTGAAAGGAAATGCCATTTTTCAGAACAATCACATCTCAAACACAAACAGCTTTTCTGTTTGAGTGCTTGGTATGTACGAGCATTTTAATCCTCAAAGGGTAACGGGTTTTATAAACCTGAAATAATTAGTTATCTACACAGCGCCACAGGTAAACGCTATTATTTTCAATGTTAAGAACTGGGGGAAAAAAAAAAGACAGAGGAGTTAGGGGTCTGTTTACAGAGGAGGTTAGAGGAGTTAGATTAATCTAATGTCCTGCAAGTTGATGTTACAATGTGCGGCTTAGGTGGGAAATTGGATGGCCGTGAAAAGTAGAAATCATGATAGCAATACAGATGTATCATGTTGAAATAAAAAAAAAAAAATAAAAAATCTCCAAGAAAATCCATTACACTTAGACTTTCCAGTTGACTTTAAAATAGGTAAACAGTTAAAATGATAATTCATTTCCCTTTCCTGGTGTGAGTTTGCAGTTTAATGTCATGCTTTAGCTGGTGTAATTGTTGGCTGCTGTTGCAAAGAATGGTGCTGCTCTGCTTCTTCCTTCGTCCCTCTTCCACCGGGCCCGGCAGGTGCTTTTGTGGCATCAAAGCCAGAGACTAAGCAGTCACAGGTGAGCAAGGTGATCAGACAAAAAATCTAGCGTGCTTTCCCAAAAAAGGAATATTTTTCTGTTGCATCAGCTCACTAAACCTGCTTCTAGACAGTTGCTAGGTCCAATGTAAGGCAGGATAGAGGCAGGTGGGAGCTAGAGGGAGGCAATGGCAGCATCTCTTTCGCTATAGTAATAGCAGCAGATTTGTTGGAGTGCTGAACTGCACTCCATAATGGAACTAATTAATTCATGATCTAACCCACTCCTCCCAGGCTTCTGGCACATTTTCGTATTCTGAGGTGCAAGTCAGCAGTTTTCTTAGAGCACTGGTTTGCACAAGGGTCTGCCTATTCTAGATAAAAAGATCATCATCCATTCAGTGCTGTCCTGAGGTGGGGTTTATGTCCCAGCTCTGGAAGGATGCTCTGCTGCCTGTTGCAAAACCAAATCGGTTTTGTGCCATGGAGTGGAGCACTGCTTCAGTCACAGTGATGCAAAGTTTGGTCGTAGCACATGGGTCCTCTGTGCCTGCACCTGTGTGACTTCTGGGAGCTTGAATCATCCAGGAGGCTGTTACTGGTGCTTGTCCTGCTTGGGTGAGCTCCCACAGAAATGGGTGACAAAGACATGTTCAGTACAGCAAGGATCTGTGGGACACATTTACTACTGCCTGGTAGGAGCTGGTGAACTGAGGGCACCCATAAGTCACTCTGTGCTTTGCCAGCTGCTAAATAGAGACCGAACAAGGAACGCGTGTCTGTTTTTTTGCTGTGTATTGCTGCCTGCAGACCATGAGAAACGATAGCAGATGTGCTTGTATTTGAGAAAGAATGAAAAACCAAAGGGTATTTGCAACTATAAGTGCTTAGTGGACATCCTTTTTATTATTACTACCTATAACTCAGACGAAGTCCTGCCTAGTTCTAAAATGGGGCTGCATGGGGTGAATATATATGCAGCTGTGTGGTGTGACCTCAAAGCCAAATGCCAGTTAAACTCTGTGTGTACCAAAGAACCGTGTGCATATGCCAAATATTCATTGCTGCTTTTCCACCCTGAGTTTTGAAAACAAACACTGGATGCTTTTCCTTTTTTTTTTTTTTTCTTTTCCCCTTTTATTTCTTCACTTGTCACTCCAGGCTGCCTTGTGGAGTGCATAAAACTGATGCATTTTAAAGGGTGTCAAGAGCTTGTCAGTTTGCTGCATTTTTTCTGAAATGCTGCCAACCCAGAACGTTCCATTTTTCAATCAAACCTGAAGGTGGAGAGCAAGAAAATGTCATGTTTTCTCCCAAAAAACTTTCTCTAATTGCCTTCTTGTTTATCACCAGCTTCAGTCTCTAATTGGTTTTTACTTCTTCGAAACCAGGGCCGCAGAAAAAATGGAGTCTGTTTTGGACCCTTTCACCTTGTTTTACATATGAAATTAAAAAGCTTTTTATCTGGGGCTGTTCCTCAGCTCATTTGAGGCACAGATGCAATCAGACTTCAATCCAAATTACAGGTTTTGCAAGTGCACTTTGGTTGTCTCCATTTGAAGGAGATAAAGAAGTTTGTTATCAGCTCTGCCATTCAGTCCTTGCATCCAGGCAATTATGAAATGCAGGACACACCACTGCTGGCTGCCCATGCACTGGGGGAGGTGACACAGAGACAAGGATGGGTGTAATGTGAAGCCAAATGGGTGCTGGCAGAGCAGCAGATGGGCGCATACTGGCCAGGTCAAAACTCAGCCTGGAAATCAAAAGGCGGCTCCTAACTTAGAAGCAGCTCAGTTATCCCAAAGGAGGGGAGAAAACTGGGAGTGCCCTTAGGATGGAGCAGAGTGCAGGATTACAGGGTGCTGGGTTTGGCACAGCCAGGACTGAGCTCAGTGACCCGGAGGCACATCTCCAGTCCTACAATTCTGCAAGAATAAGTAAACATGTGTATAAAACATATTAAGAGTACTTTACGGAGCCTAATTTAGACTCCTGTTTTGAATTGCCCTTTGAAGGAACCTCTTTCTCTTCCCACTATTGCCCACAGCAGGAACCTGAAGAAATCACAGTAACGTACGCCATCAGGTTTAAAATTGCCTATTTTCTGAATGATGCTAAACTAAGAAGATAACAATGCTAGGTTGTTAATTTCTGTTATTTAATAGCTGATCATTTTCTTTCTTTAAAGAGACCAAAGTTTCTCTTCAGAGAAAATCTTAACTGAGTTAGTGTTGGCTTTGATAGAATAAATTGAGTGTCAGAAGCTGCTGCTTCTGTTTTTAATCTATAAAGCCATTGAGTTAGTTGTCTTGAGTCTGTCTCATCTTTAAACATGAGACTTTTAGCTATGAATACATTTGAAAAAACTTGCAGCAAGCCATTCAGTGCATATTCATTCATTTTTCTTAGAAAAAATGTAAATGTTCCCATAATCTTCAAATGTAATTTTCTAAAAAGTTGTTAACAAAAATGTTATGTCCAAGATGCTTAAAAGGAGTTTGCACCTATTTTGAGATGCCTTAAGACATGCCAACACTCTGAAATTGTGCCACAGCAGTCTTTGGAATGTCAGTACACAAACACACAAGGTTTAAATCTGCATGGACAAGGATGCTTTGACTTCTTTTAAATGCAAAATTACAAGAATAAGTTGTCTTATGGTCCTCTGGATTGGAACACCCGCATTGGCACACCTGCATTTTATGGTGTGAGACAACTAACAGGAGACAAAGGTGGTTTGCTCTGACTGAAGTTGTCATGTAAACACAAAATGCAGCACACAAGCACAAAAAGCCTAACAGTCCAAAAAGAAGGGGGCAGCGATGGAGCAACGGAGGCTCCAGGGCTCCAAATTTGAGCCTCTTCTTCAACTCTTGTCAAGTGCCAGCCAGTTCGCACAGGTGGAACCGGTGCCATGTCGAGAGCAGGGGGATATGCCATGAACCCTCACTTGTCTGCACTGCCGCAGATGTGTCTTAACCACTGCAAAACACATATACCGCCCACACTGAATTAGACCTCTGTCTTTTTTACATTCCCTTTTTTAGAAACAGAGGCAAAATTAGCGCTTTTTTACAAGCAATTTTCTGCCAGCGGTTGTAGTCATATGTCACAGCATCATTGGAGCCTTCAAAATTATAAACCTACCATCTCTTTTTTTCTCCCTCTGTTGCTCAGTGTATTTTGTTTTCTGATTTTTGTTTTTTTGGTCTTGCTGTTCTCAGTTTTCTCCTTCTCATTTCCGCTTTGATTCTCCTCTGCTTGTTCTCTCTTGCAAGCAATTTTTACTTTATTGGAAGCAATATCGGACTTACTACAGAGCTGCAGGGCTCTCCTGCATTAACCTTTAGATTGCTTCACACCACTTTGGGCAGGAAGCTGAGGGCTAGTTTCTCACTATGTCTTTGTTTGTACTCCCCGTCTGTGGTCTCTAGTTATTGTCTTGTCTAGCATGTGGATAATCATGGGGACAGAGCACAAGGGTTAGGAATTGTCTCTTTATTCCGTTTTTGTACAGGAACTACCCCTGTAGAGTGCTACAACTCCTAGGTGCTGTTGCACTATAAGCAATGCATTATTTAATGCAGCTATTTCATTGGGTAAACTCAAGCAAGTTTGCAAATGCCAAAGCACAAAAAGGAGGCTTCTGCAAGCTGAAAATCCACATTTTCTCCAGTTTTTGGCTGTGCAGACCTCGTTATTTTCATAGTGATAATGTTCATGTGTTGATCCACATTCAGAAGAGACTTTGCTTGGCATCACATAGTGGAAAGCCCACAGTATCCTCTGGATTTGTGCGCAATGATGGCCCTTGCAGGGAGGTTACATTTATTCACACTAGCCACAGTTTCTAAGACAGTAGTGTTGAGATGGGAGGAGAGGAATGAGGCCTGAAGCACTGAGCCGTACCCCGGTACATTTTCTTTGCGTCTGACCTCTGTTTCACGTGAGTATAAACAGATATATGAAGCTACAATCAGGAGCAGGGTCTGGCTGATCTGTTTAAGAGACAGTATAAATACATCTTCTCACCCTGCCTCACAGTACATGGACACTTTGCATGAGAAGTTAAAGATGCACAATGCAACCCCGAAGGAATTACCATCTCAGAAAACTGGGAAAGACACTGGAGAAAATTTCCAGGCTTGCATCAAATATCACTTGATTCATAGTTACCTAAACGATGGTGACTTTAGTGTGGTAGTTGCAAGGTCACAACAAATTTTGGCACACAAGAGTACAGCAGTGGAAAATGTCCCTTTCTGAGCACTGACACTATTTTACTAAGCATGGGGATTTTTGCTTTGAATACTGATAAAACCAAGCCTTACCTAAAAGATAGGCACATCACTTCTGTTTTTGCACTGTGTATATCAAAATCCCCCTCTGGTTTCCTGGTCACCGAAGTAGTATCATTATCGCCAGGTAGACCACACTAATTCTCAAAAAGCCCCCTCAGAGCACGTGAAAACAACTTCCTTTTGTGGTGCTGAATTCCTGTTGAAAGAGCACTTTCAGATTTTGATGTTATTTCAAATAATTTGGAACAAAGCTAACACTCCTCAGATTGAGAGAGAAAACCTCTTGTGTCCTCTTACCTGCTAAATATTCCTTAGCACCTGCTGAAGGTAGTATCAGCACCTGTTCAAGAAGGTACCAACAAAACAGTGCTTCATGTACAACAAAGATACTCAGGAACATTCAACCTGAATTGTTGTCACCATGTCAGACTCCTTCTGCTTGACAGCAACCATGAGCCAGCACAGGGGTCAGGCACTTGAACTGGCCCAGGTACTGGGCTGGTGTCATGGTTTAACCCCAACCATTAAAAGCACCATTCAGTCGCTTGGTCACCCTCTCCCTGTAGGATGGAGGAGAGAATAAGAAGAGTAAAAGTGAGAAAACTTGTGGGTTGAGATAAAGACAGTTTAACAGGTAAAGTAAAAGCTGTGTATGCAAGCAAAGCAAGACAAAGAATTAATTCACTACTTCCCATCAGCAGGCAGGTGTTCACCCATCTCCAGGAAAGCAGGGCTCCATCACACATAATGGTTACTTGGGAAGACAAACACCATCACTCCAAACACTCCCCTCTTCCTTCTTCTTCCCCCCACTTTGTATGCTGAGCACAACATTTTATGGTCTGAAATATCCCTTTGGGCAGTTGGGATAGCTGTGTCCCCTCCCAGCCTCTTGTGCATCTCCAGCCTCCTCGCTGGTGGGATGGTATAAGAAGCAGAAAAGGCCTTGACTCTGTGTAAGCACTGCTCAGCAGTAACAAAAACATCCCTGTGCTATCAACACTGTTTCCAACACAAATCCAAAACATAGCACCATACCAGCTACAATGAAGAAAATTAACACTATTCCAGCCAAAACCAGTACAGCTGGTAATCACACTGCTCCACTCTGCCACAGGTGAAGGCTGCCTTTTCAGCTCTGCTCCCATGACCTTACTGAAGTTATCGAATCTTACTTTAAAATCGGGAGTGTCATTTCTCAGCACAGCACATATACAGCAATGGGGCCAATCTTTTCTAGATGGAGTAGAAAAGTTGAATGACCTCAGAAGATGGACTGGCTGTCTGATTGTCTGATCAAGTGACTGTACAGTGACTGGAAGAACATATCCAACAGATGTAGTTTCTACCTTAAAATGATGTGAGGCCTGATAGAGTGTATTTCAGAAATGGACATTTGAAGCTTTATTTGGTTTACCTCACTGGGTTTTGCACTGTTTTCACGCCACATTTATGGATGAGATAACTTTAAAGAGAAGTCAAGCTCTGCCCACAAATTATGTGCATACAGGGAAGTACCTTCTTACCAAACAGACGAATGTTCACCACCTCAGAACTGTACTTGTGTTCTCATATGTCTAAGGATGCATCTGTACTTTTTTGCAGTTGTGGCCCAAATCCTCTGCCATTTGTGGGAACAATCTTTCTAGGGATACACAGAAAACAAGGAGAGGTTATCTTCCCCTTCTTCTCTCCTTCCTTTGAAATCTTCTGCAGATACCTGCTGAAGTTACTGACTCTAGGGGTTGTGAAGGCTTGGACTAAGTTGGCTTCTCCTCGTTCTCCCTTCTTTCCCAAATATATTAGACAAAATACATGCAAGCAGGAGTTACTCAGCTTTCTGCTTCAACACCGTGGCCTCCACTACCTTCTTTAGGTTGAGAGGAAAGTCTCTAACAGCAGGTTCCTGCAGGAGTACGAGAAAAAGTCCCTGCACAGGGAAGCTCATCTTCCTGAGCAACAGCATAGAGTGGGAAGATTTCAGGCTTTAATGAGCAGCACCTGGGGACTTCTTTTCCATTCCTCTGCAGAGGAAGAGGTCCAAAGTGTGTAGGATCATGGGATGATTCAGATTGGGAAGGACTTCGGGCATCTCTGTTCCAGTGTCCTGGTCAAAGCCGGATCAGCTATGAATGAGGTCAGGTTGCTGAGGGCTTTATCCAGTTGGGTCTGGAGAACCTCCAAGGACAGAGTGCAGAAAGTCTCTGCGCCCCTCTCCCACTGCCCAGCTGTCCTCATAGTGAAAAATAACTTCTTCTAATATCCAGTCTGAATATCTCCTGTTGTCTCTAGTCCTCATACCGTGCACCCCTGTGAGGACCTTGGCTCTGTTTTCATGATGACACGACAGGGAAAGCCCTGTCCTGTGTCTTTCTGCAATGCTCTAAGGGGGCAATGAAACCATACTATTTAGCCTCCAACAAACGTATGGGGCATATGATGCTTGACTGCAGTCATCTCTTTCCCCCATATCCATGGTACAGGGGCAGGTTGGATGCAGAAAGAGACTGTGAGAGGTCTTGTGAGTTTTAAACAGTCCTGAAATACCCTGAGGACATGAGAAAGCAATCAGCCCTCCTTCACTGGTGGCATCCCTTGGGCCGGAGGGAGCTTTCTCCAGTGCTGGGGATGGAGCCAGCAAACACCCTGATGTACACCTGGACTTCTGGCACTTCTCTCTCCCCTTTCTGGGCAGCAAGGAGTCCATCCTGCTCCTGAAGCACAGCTCTCTGGAAGGATGCAGTTGGGCTCGGTCTGCTAAGTTTTCAGCTAAGGTTCAGCTGAAATACAGTGCCCTGTAGTTGTCAGAAGAGAGCAGAGATGTGGTCAGCACAAATGCCTCTGTTTTCTGGTGTGTCCTGTCAGCCTGGCAGGATTATCTTGTGTGTGCTGCTTGGCTTCTTGTTTGGCCTGAGGCCTTGGGGTGGAGAGGATGTTGTAAGGTCCATACTGATGGGGTTTTCTGCGTGACAGTGAGTGCCAGCAGCTTTGTGCATTTGAGAAAGGAAAGGTGAAACCTCCATGTGATACAGTTGTAAGAGGAAGAAAGAAACCTCAGCTGGGAGGTTTGTACTGAGATTAGCAGCATTGGCAACTGTGGAACTGCAGCCGTTTTGCAAATAGTGCCCAGATCTCCCCCAGCTCTGGGGAGATATTTCTGCTACAAGGTTGTCCTCCCCCATTCATGGGAGAAGCAAAGTGCAGTCCCTGCTCTGTACTCCCCAAAGACCGTTTATAGTGGAAAGGATTGAACACAGCTTCAGTTTACAACAATAAATAACACTTCTGTCCAAAGAAATGTCAGGCAAGTGTCAAGTGATCGTATTGCTTCTTTGGTTACTGCAAAAGGAGTCAGGAGAGTTTACCCTCCCCTTTCCCAGCGTGATGTGTCCATTCACTGCTCTTCTTGCTTTGCTGCTTGTTTTTCTGCCTCCTGAGTTCACAACTTCTCTCACGTCCTCTCCTCTTCTGAATAACTACCTCCCTGCCCATGGAAAAACTACTGAACGCAGACTGAACGCTTCAGGGAAGAGCTTCCCTTGCTGAGTGTGCAATGATACTAAATCCTGTTGCAAACTGGAGGTTAACACAGATACCCAAAAATCTGGTGTGCACGCATGTGTGAAATATTAGAATATTTAAGCAGACAAGATTGCTTTTACAACCCTGTGATTGCTCCTTACCTAGTAGGAAGGATTTGTTAATTGTTACCATTAAAAGCTAAAATCCATGAAACCCAGCACTTGCCTCCACTTTAGGAAGATCATAAAGAAATTTGTTAGCCAGTTGGACATACACTGATTGAGCAAGAGCCTGTCTAGAAAAACAAACATATTGCAAACTAAGGGCTTTCTCATAGCTAGTTTCGCAATATATTTAATTTGTGTTCTCCAGGGCTACATTCAGTGCTTTCACTTCACTTATTCACAGCAGCTGGTTTTGTTCTGGGCTTTGTTTTAAAGTAAGCGTGAAAAAACAAAATCAGAAGACACAGAAATGTATTATTAACACTGGTTTAACTCCTGCTTTATTGGTCACCTGTAATTTTACTGGCTTTAGCTGATAGTTGAGGTTTTGGGGTTGCCTGGGTTGTATCTCCTGCTTAAGTTGCCCATGTAGAGATCTCACTACATCTCTACAGAAGAGACCTACAGACTAAAGGTCTGAGGGGTTTCATGAGCCACAAAATGAAGAAAAACAGGAAATTCCGTAAGAGCAGAACAAGAAAGACCAGTGGCTTGTTTTTAGACGTAACCCTCAAGGATGTTTGAAGATTTATTATTAATATCTTGATGGAACCTGGAAGCCTTTGCAGGCCAACTGATGTGCCCGGATAACTCATTACCTAAAAAAACCACATTTGTGACAAATCACAGGTGGGAGAAGAAAGGGAAAACTATAGTATAGGGCTCTGACAGATCTCAGGTGACAATGTTGCTGTCTCAGGTGAGCACTCAGGACAACATATACAATACATATGCCCAACACATTGTGCAATACAGCCTTGCTAGACCACAGCCTGGCATACCAGCTCAAGCTGAGGCTGGAGGTACAGAGGTGGGTTACCCAAGACAGAAGGTTTGCCACGAGCATCTGGAAGAGTGACTGTAGGTCTACATTCATGAACATGAATCATGATGGCCAGACAATCCAAGTGCACATTAAAATTTGCAACTCATCAGCCTTTGGGGTTAGCTTAAATCTTCCAGACAGATGTGAACCCAAGTACGTTTCCATGGATTAGTGTTTAATATAACTCTCCTTCTCAAGAAAGGCATGCCCATGAGTGAGAGATTTGTTATCCTAAAACAATTAGTAAGAATGCTATGCATTTTTTTTCTCCCTAAAAAAAACCCTGTGTAGCACCAACTGAAATGCTAAAGTGGTACTGAACGGTACTTGATACCTGAATTCCTGAGTTTTCTGGGCAAATTGCTGAACAGCCTTTGGGAAGCACACTGATGTTTACATCAGCAGAGGACTCCCCATGGCTTCTGAGCTCCACCTGAAGAGATGTTCTCCCTGCCTGACCTGGGCTGTCCTGTTGCTCTCTCCTTTGTGAGAAAAACCTGGTACATACAACATTGAAACAGAGTGCGGTGCCGAGCACTATTCAAAGGTCTCAGGCAAAGCATGGCGTTTAAAATACCATCCTCTGACTGTGGAGAGAGCTGAAAGAGACTTAGCAACAGTTCATACTGTAAAAGACTTCTTTTGTGTTCTTGGCTTGCAAGAAGCAGCTGTCGTTACCCAGCATCTGGGCTGGACAAAGTCTATTGGGTTAACAAGAAGTCAACATTTGCGATGTGTGTGGGTAGAAGCACAGGGGCTTGGAATAACTCATTACCACAGAGTAAAAGATCTCACTATGAGGGCTAATCCTGAAAGCCTTTTCTTTTTTTTTTTTCTTTTTTTTTTTTTTTGTACACAGAAAAAAAATAATTCTGAAACAATATTAATTCCAAGAATGAATATATTTTGTGCAATCTTGCCAAAAGATTTTCTACTCAGACTGAATTTTGGCAGGGTCGAATACGAACTTAGAAAGGAAGCACACAAAGAAGAAGAATCTGGGCTGTTTATATTAGAGCATCTGAACTCCTTCTAGTAGTATGTGAAAACGTAATTAGCCTCTTCCCTGAACTGTTATTTCTCATTCTAGTGATTCCCCTTGCCCTGGCAGGAAGGTTAACAGTGGATGTTTGTTTTGGTGGTGTTGCTTTATTTTATAGGGAAAAATAGTGCTTGTTGGTTAAAAATCTCTCAGTCTGGATGCTCCTATGCTTTTTCCTTTCGCCAGTGCAGAAAGAATATGAAACACCAATCCACAGAGATTTTACCTTCCTATTGCTCAAAAGCAGAACTAAAAGACAACACAGCTATCGGATACCTAGTGCAAACAATTAGGTGTGAAATTTGCCATTGCTGCCCTGCTAATTTAGCATCATCTCATTTTGGGAAGAGTCAGAGGGCAGCATGTTGTGCAGTTCATGGGCCTTGCTGAGAAGGTCTCAATGCCCTGTTTTCTACTGGGCCTCTGTCTCATGGAGCTGGAGTCAGATCACCATTTGTGGGTCCTGCTGACTTTGTGGTACTAAGAAGATGCATGAACCCTTGGTTCCAGGGTACAACTAGGAAAGGCTGTTTTCAAGTCAAATATATTTGTCTGGTTTTATTTTTCCAAAAATGAAAATGAACGTATGTGATTCTAAAGAATGATCTGCCAAGCAAGACTCTAATGACAAAATGATCTCGTTTTCAGATAAAATGTGCAGTAATGAAACACAGAGAGAGTAATTTGGGTTTTGGAAAACAAGTTGTAGATAAAACCTCAGTGGATTTCTTCCTCCTTTGAAGGGCTCACGTAATTCTTATACACAATAGTGAGAGCTACACACACCTGGCAGAGAGATGTGTTTAGCAGAGCACAGCTTCCGTGGCAACTTCGTATGTAGGGAAACCGCCTCATTTGGATGTGTGGAGGAAGTGGGCAGTGGAAGAGGAAAGTACGGCTAAGTCACAGACTCCACGTGTGACTTTGTACAACTCACATGTAGGCACCCGAGTTCACCATCTGTGGAGCTGGGCTGTGCTTTAACGTTTTGATTAATCAGGGGAGAAACAAGAGTAATTATCAAGCAGAGATGTTCTTGTAGGTGGTCCCAAAGAGGGAAAAGTGATAGGGGAATGTGACCTCTGCCTATCACTTGAGACCCAAAATCTTCTCCAAAGACATATATTTGTTTATCAAAAGCATAGTCATCCAGCTGCATTCCAGCCCTGTACCTCCCAGAGACAATACCTAGCATTTGTAGTGAGAACCAGTGGGCCAAGCTGCATGCATTCACAGCATCTCCACTAGCCAGCTCTGTTCAATACTTTTAATAGATTTTCCTGAGCTGTTGCCTATTTTTTTTTCAAGCAGCATTCAGCTGTTTTCTGACTGTGCTAACATAAAAGATAATGAAATTTACTCATTCACCAATGCTTCATGCATATACACGAGCTTAGCTGCACATAAAATATTTCTTGGAACCTGACAACTGCCTTTATCCACGCTGATGATTGTTGCCATGTAATAATAGAGACTGGAGAAAGGAACAAGGGGTATGCTTTAAGTAGGAACTAGAGAGCAGAGGTTTATTAAAGTAGCTTTGCAAAATGAGGGTTTAGTAATGAACTGGGAAAAGAGGCAAGGTAATTGCAACCAGAGAGCAAGTATAATAAGTAGGTTAGTATTTCTTTTTCAGATAACTTTGTATTTTTTGTTACAAAAAGTAAAAGAAATGGTGATGCATACATCCTACAAACCCTGCATTTACAATCAATAAATCTAATTACATTGAATGTTATTCCTCAGGTCGAATGACTTTGAAATAGGCAAAGGCAGTTAGCTAACTGGCAGCCAGGATTCATAAAAGGTCTCTGAGCTGAGGCATTCGAACCACAGCATAACGCCTTGTGACTTCAGGAGGATGATTAACTCTTGATTCACAGTTCTGAGAAGAGCAGATAGCAGCCACTTCCTCTTGGATGATGCTGGTACACAGTGAACTGCCAGGAAGAAAGTGTGTATCTTACATGCTTCCCCAGAAATTTTGCAAGTGCTTTGTACTGTCCCTTGCACTGGTTCTGCTCATACACTTATATTTAAGAAATTCTTCCTTATGCTTATCATAAGACACAAAATTTGTAACATTGCTGGCAGCTGATTGCGTGTCCACTCCAGGGAATTTGCAACATATACTTTTGATGAACATCCATTAGCAAAATGGGGAGATACCAATTTAATTTTTGCCTAACAAAATGATGAATGCCAGATTGTAGGAAGCTACAAGTTCTTGTGCTTAACTTAGGTATGTAGGTTAGTAAAGTACATTCCTACCTTTTGTCAGTGGAGAAGGAACTCAGAAGGAACTCAGACAGCAACTCAGATCCTAGAATTTGGAAGTTGTTGTTGGCTATAGTGGACAGATGGGTGACCATGTGCCTAACTTGAGTGGGTAAACTGTCTGTACTGTTGAATCAATTATCAGGTACTAACCCATTTTCACACTGTTTGGACTTGGCCTTCTCTGTAGCAGATGTTTCTTGGGGAGAGCTAGCTGGAATGGCCCAAAACAAACCCAGAGGGAGAAAGAGCTAACTGGCAGTGCAAACCAGATAGGTCCAGTGCTTCAGCTTGATTTTTGGCATTCTTTGTTTATCAGCACAGGTTTACTCTTAGGTGCTTAAAGATGGGTGGGTTGGATACAGCGTTCATTACTCTGTGGTTCTGTGTTGTCCTTTACCTAGGTGTAGTGTTTGCAAATCGCTCCATCAAGGAGCTCTCTGCTTCTCATTGAACTCTACAAATGGTGCTAATAAATACAGGATGCTGCCACACTGTTCCAAGGGTTATTGCAGGGGGATTTCTAGGTTGTTTCCTTCTAATGTCTAAGTACAGTAGCAGCTATTCAAGATAAGGAAATAACTGCATGGAGCCAAAGGCTTTTTAACAGCCTGTGTGGGCAATGCAGAGGTGATACAGCAATTGTGTTGCCAAATCATGAATAGCATAGGTCACCCTTGAAGGTCTGATCTCATGATTATTGATCCTGCCACTACTAGACCAGCCAGCAAAACACACTCCACATGGTCATACTTCTGCTGAATCCACCTGAAAGCTTTTGACATTTTGACATTTTGATGACCTTTTTTTTTTTTTTTTTTGATAGCTTAGTCTGTGAAAGACAAGCAGTACCTGGTAACACCATATTAATGATGTGGTCGACAGATGCCACTCAGAGTCTGCTGATAAAAAATTATCCTACCAGTATTTTGTGAAAAAATGTGAATTGATAGAAAAAAAGTTTCCTCACTTTGAAGCCTGAGGCTGTGCTGGCTATGTAATAATAGGAATCTAACAGCTGTCTTCACATGACCTGCAACTGCAATTCAAAGAGAAGAGGAAGAGAGAAGTGACCCACAGTGAAAGAACATGAGAAGTCCTAATCAGTGGTTTTATGGTCAGTTTTTAAGTGACCTTATTGTTCACTCACTTTTTTTTTTTCCTTAGAAGTTTCCGTCACATGATTTTGTCAGTTCTTAATCTTCCCCCTAAAAAGGACAAAGTGCAGCTAAAATCTTATCTTCTGGTGTCAGCTTCATGACATTGCATCAGACTGTCTCATTCCTACAGATTGATTTACCTTTGACCCTCTCAAGAGGCACAACTAGCCCTCTTCTTGTTTTTGACTTTTAAAAAGAATTCTTACCACTTGCTTTGTTTGTCTCAAGTCCAATGCCTAGAAGCTGGTGACTTTTGTCAGTTGCATTTCAAGTCTTGCACATTCAGGACTGAAAAAAAACCCAAACCTAAAACACAAAAAGCGACACAACCTAACCAAAACCCCACCAAACACTAAAACATATCATTCCAAAAAAAAAGCACACGCCCCTACTTATTTACAAAGTAAACATATTCATTGTATGTTTACACTGCAAAACATATTGGTAAAAATCAGTTGCAAAGCATATTGATGTGCTTTTCTCAACGCTACAGGTACAGGCGATTCAGAGTGCAATTTAGCATGAGAAGAGTTTGCAGTTCTTCTCTAGATTCCTGGCTCACTCATGATTGCATGAGATAGTCTCACCTAGTGTTTATAGCAGAGGATATCAGATGAGAAAAGAAGAGCGTACCAGAGGACAATGGTGTCAGCAGAACCTCAGCCTGCACATATCTTCTTTTCCTGTACTTTTTAGAATTGCTGAATGGCCAAGTCAAGGAAACAACACAGTGGTTAAACACTAGGATCTTGTGGATCCGTTTCTCTCTTCTCTCCAATTCTTGCAAGTCATCCCTTCAGATTCTCAGCTGTGAGATAAGGGCATAATCACTGAATAATTGTGGTGCTGTGGAGCTCTGGCTCAAAAATTAATTACTCTACAAGTAGTATGCTTGGATCCAAAAGTCTTTTGATAGGTGTGCAATTTTTGCGTTTGCAAATAAAAACCTTTAAAGTGAACTGGAAAAGGACCAGTAGGTGGGCACACATGCCTAGAGGAAACACTTACCCACAAATTCTCAATAAGAATTTGCCTGCCATGTTTTGCAAAGAGAAATATAGATTTACCTTCCAGGTCTGTGTATTTTACATTCATATATCATGGCCCAGAAATAAATATTGTTCATGTTTGCCTGATTGTCCTAAAGATAGATGCACAGACACTAAAGAAAAACCCCAGACAACAGCTTCCCCCTCACCAACTTTGTGTTTGTACTGGAAGACAATGAGAACATAAAAGTTTCTGTTGCAGGTTCTTTCTCACACAGATTTGAACTGGACATGTTGCTTTTTAGCCATGCATCTCACCTCTACTTTTGTTCAATTTGCAGTTTGAATGTGTTGGTTTAGTGTCTGAGAGATTTTTCACTGCCAGAGAAAAGAGGGCCCTTGGCTAGAATTGAAAACTGCATCATCATAATCTTTGGGAGATGAAACGTGCTTCAGGCAGAGTTTGCAAATGCTTTAGTGGGGAGACTGGAGGACTTGGGAGTTCATTTGGAAACTCTTCCAGGATGCAGGGCTGGAAAACAGAGAAAATTCTGTGACTTTTGGTGTAAGGAGTTTGATTGAAAGTGCTTTCTATCTTTATATAATTTTTCCTTCACCTGACTTGTATTTATGAGCTTCTTTTGTCAATCAGACAGCCTGCTGGAGAGAGTTTATCATTGCAATGGAGGTTAAGCAAAACATTAATGGTTTGAATCTTGAACAGAGGTTGCTGGAAAAGAGGAGCTCTGTTCTGCAAGAAATTCTGATACGCTGAATGCTTGAAATCCAGCCACAAAAAAATTGCTTCCATAAAAAAAAAATCTGGAATAATTAAATTTCTGAATCATTGAAGTGTATAGAATAAGTGAAACACTATTTTAAATATGCATTTTATAAACATCAGAAAAAAAATTAGAATATAAAAGTCATGAACATAGATCGTAATTAAGAAGCACATTCTAAATATCAAGATAAAAACTGCAATAAGGGACTTAAGGCCAAGTTCCTAGCTTTTTGAATATGTAATTTTGATCATGTGGAGGGTAATTGAAAGTGCTCACAGCTATAATTATTTGTCTAACTTTTCATCTTTCCTGAACATCCCCCCAATGTCTATAGTCCGTAGTCGCTTTGATTACAATCTGCTTACCCTGAAGGTTCACCACTTACTTGGGAAGAAGTAACTTCACAAAACACAAGTTTCCCTACAGGCAGATCTGTTATTTTTGTTTCATGTGTCCAGATCAAATTATTCACAGTCACCTTGTATATTGTCTATCAACTCTACCTGCAGCATTTTCTATCGAGCATGGTTACCATGTTGTTACTGTAACTGATAGATTCATTTCAGTGGAGTCCTTTTAAGCTTTAAATGCAATTCCTCTCCTTAAACCAACTGTTACAAGGATTCCACTGTGCAAGCAGTATGAGAACTCAAGATTTATACCAAATTATTCCTGCAGAGAAAAGAATTTGAGAAAGATTTTGGGAGGGTCTTTCAGACCTGAAACAACAATCAAATCCAGATGATGAGTTATTTAACTTGAAAAACTGGTAAAAAGAAAATTACCTCTAATTAATATTCACAATGATTAATATGGTTAATCAGTCCTGAATGCACTTAGTGTTGAATTCATTGCACCTGAAATCACCTGTAGCAAAGGTATATGTCAATGTAAGCTCCTTTCCAGAGGACTAGTCATCGCCTCTTAAAGCACGGGTGATGGGATGGGAGCAAATCAAATCAGAGTTGTCCATTTTTCTTCATTGCCTGTGAAAAATTTTCAGGAGTGACCTGGATTTAGCCCACTTAAATGACTTATTTCTGAGTATCTAGATTTAAGTGAAATGACTGTCAGTCACCCTTGGTATAACCATTTAACCTGTATACGTCAAAGACGTGCAATAGTGCTGTATGCAGAAGTCTACCTCCAGAATACTCTGAAAAAAAGTGATTAATAGTGGGGAAAATTAATCCTCAAAGCTGACTCTTTATCAATAAAAATGCCCCTGGTGAGATGGGCAGGCTGATAACTAGACCCTGCTTGAGGCTTAGCTAGCTGAACAGACAATGAAAAACTGCCGGATGTAACAACTTACAGGGTGACAAAAGTCATGGATAGCAGCATGAGGGATGGACAAATTTCACAAGTGTTTAAGGGCAAATTGCGTGAGAAACAGCCAGACCCTATTGACACCTGGAGGGGAGTACTGGAGATCTCTAGGGAACTGAGGTGGCAAGGTCTGGGAAACCACTTCAGCAGTGCCTGGTACAGTTGAGATGATTGAGGTAACAGCACCAGAAATACCAAGTTTGGGTACAAACGTAGCAAAAGGGGGACCAAGAAGGAAAAGTGGTGGCAGCCCCAGGGTGCCTTGATCGTTCACCTTGTTTTCTGGCACTGAGTAGGCACTAACTCCACTTTGAGTTCCGTAACAAATTATTTGCTACAACCTCAGTCAAGTAAAAATTCAACTTTTGATTCTATGCATACTTCAAAGTCTATCTGTTCTTCTGATAAAATCTGTTTTGTCAGGAAGGTCTGCAGTTTCTCATGCTTGGGCCAATTCTGATCCAACAAATAACTTTTGTAAGTCAGCAGGATTTAGGAAATTGTATTTTTTACAAAGTAGATGAGGTCTCATGACAATAAGAGAAGGAAAGCAAAGTATTTAAAAGAATTAAAGGATCTCAGTCTGAGAATAAATCCTTTTTCTTAGAGAAGTTCAACAATCTATCTCAATATGCAGTGGTCATTTATTTTCTCTTTTCCGCAATATTCAGTTTTGAGTCAAGAGCTAAAGAAAAGCTCAGAGGAAATAATGAAAGACCAGAGATAAAGTTTATGAGGACACAGTGCTTCTATCCTAAACCAGTTGTTTTCCAAGACAGTATCTTACCCTTTGGTTTCTTAAAGAAAAAACCTGTTGGTAAAGTACATTGCATCAATAGGATTATTTATCAGCTATTTGTTCTCTGCAGATTTATTTCATCAAAGGTCTTAAATATGCCTGTTTCAAAAGTGCAGAAACAAGCTATCATAACATTAGTTGAAGAGAATGTTGTATACAGAATCGCTTCTGTTTATCACCACTATTTCCTAAAAGATGGTGCCAGGCTAACTTCTGTTCTAGGACTTTTAGGGTCGTTCCATCATCATCTTCATGGTGAGAGATGGAACTAATTTTGCACTCCATCCTGCATGCAGTGAGGTAGTGCCTTTCAGAGGCTCCCTGTGTCCTTGGGTTCTTTGGATAAAGAGGATGACTTATGGATTATTGCTGGCTTGGGAAATTTATTTCTCAGTCTGGAGGAGGTAACCCACTATGACCGAACTCTAAACATCAACTCTAACTCATTCTTGGTTCCAGCTTTTGACACACAAAATACATTTCCACTTCAGTGCATTGTGTTACCAGCACACAGGCCAGATTTACTCCGCTGTAAATTTGGTTTCAGAGACTTGGGATAAAGCCTTGAAAAGATGCTCCTGGTTCACATCAATGATTATAGCACCAGCCTGAGACACAGATGTTCAAAATGCTTCAGCTCTCTTTGACAGATATTTTTGTGGAAGCTTACAGCTAATACACCACTGAGCAAAACAAACATCAACAGCAATCACTTCCATTCAACTGAATTTGTAAAAGCAAGGTGCTCTCTTATGTGTTAGGTCCACAGACCTTTGGATACCAACATGTTCCAGTGGGAGGAAGAAATACAACACAACTTCATCCCACTGCTTCATGTTTCAGTTGCAGACAAATATTTTTAAATTTTCTCTTCAGTTGATGCTTCTAAATACACTCAGTTTGAAAGGAAAACACAGAATTGGAATAAAGTGTTTCCAGGCCATCTTGAGGGTTAGATAACTTCTCAAGAAATTAGGAAATGTGCACAACTGAATATGAAGGTTGGTGACCATTTGTGACAATTTTTTTGGGTCTATGACTGCTCAAGGAAATGAATCTCACTCTTTTGCAAGCATTCTTAAGTCAATGGTCTATTCAGGTTTGAAAAGTCATGGTGTACAACAAGGGGACATCAGAAGCTGTAAAATCCAAAGCCCTGTTTGAGGAATGTGGATAGGATTTTGGCTTTGGTCCAGTATTTTCTTATACAGGTAGCTTAACTTAAGCACTGAAATATGAGTGGTCTGATACTCAATGCATACTTAGAGTTTTCATCAACCTAAATGTGAGACCAAACAGACTATTTGCATATTAGTGACAAGTTCATGCTCATTATGAGCTTTAATTTTCATGTGTCTCAGTTTTCAGCGATCTGGTAGGACTACTTAAACAGTTCTGTTTAATGTGTTGAATAAGCAGAGACTTTGGAGGGACTGTCTCATACCATGGATACCTAAAATCAGTGAATCCCATCTATGGTGTCCAGGGCTGCTCAAATCACAGCCACTTTGATAATGTTCTGAAGAATTTACAATATAAGATGAAAAACATGTGGACTTAACATATGGAGAGAATGCAATATGCCAGAGAGACCAGTGTATTACCTGTATTTCAGCTAAGTTAGACACAAAATGTTTCACATGTAGAGGTGACCTTTAGCAAATGCTTGCCACACTTCTGGTGCTTTACAGAGAATTGATAGTAACACTTAATTAGTCTTCTAAAGTTCATGGTAAAATATTGAGTGCTCTGCAGTATATGTTAGCTTTAGAAACCAGGCTTGCAATAATCATTCAGCAATTGTATCTGTTTGCCATCAATATTTCCCTATCACATTCTGATTTCTTAATTAGTGGGATCGACTAGTAGAAGAAACACTATGTTTGTATTGTTTTCCCTGAGGGCTACTTATCATCCCTTGATGACCATGTCAAACTCTCATTGGCTTTTGCGATACCCATTTCCTATCCAAGGGTGTAATTTAGCCCAGGGAATATATCAGCTACAAAATAGACATTAGCAGCTCAGAAGAGGCATTAACACCATATTTTATGTCATCCCATCGTCATTATGCTTGATGAGCTATTTGTAAGTCAATAACTAAGGGAAATGTTGTTAAAACTGAAAGGCTCCAGATGTCTGGAGCTACTCCGTAAGATGACTTCAAAGAACCAAAACAGTCTAGGCATTATGGGGTGAAATTCTGTGGTACCGAATTCAACAAAATTCTTATTAAACCCAAAGACATTTTGTGGCTTTTCCCCACATAATTTATCTGTGTAGTAAACTCACTGCTTCTTCCTTCATCAAAGAAGAGCCTATGGCTCAGACCCTGGATCAGGCAATGACACAGCACAGCCATTCGCCTTAGCTCCATCTGGCTCCAAGCTCTGAGCAAAGAGAGAAAGGCTGAAGCCAAACTTCTGGTCTTGCAGGCTCAAAAAAATACAGAGTGATTTGGATATACTGCTGAGATCTAATGAACACAAAGAGAAAAAAAAACTTCTGGAGAAGTATCAGTAAGCTACCTAGACAATAGAAATGTGTAGAAGATAAAGCATAGAAAAATCCAACTGAGAGTGAGAATAATTGGAGTTAAAATACTTGGTCTCTGTGAGACATCCAATCTCTTTGGCTTCCTGGAGTTCCAAAGTGTGCCAGAGCTGGAGAATCCTCTACAGCTCAAAAGAACATATGTGGTTAAAAGAAGGTGAACAAGGTACAAGAACAATTCTGTTAGCTTAACATACATCTATGATATGGGGAAGATTTTCAGGAAGATTTTGAAGGGAAAAAGAAAGCTAAATCTGGGATAAATCATTCAGTATAAAGAACATTTTGCTATACCTAAGACTTTAGGACAGACTAAGAAAATAGAGAGTGTACAAATGGTAGTCATTAAACAACATCCACTGCTCTCTCATCATCCATTGCACCAGTCAATTCAGACACCTGAATTATTTTGTTTTCGGCAGAATACTGTCTTTCTAATTGACAATTAAGTGGACTGGGAATTGCAGTCAGATTTATACATTCTCAGTTCCATTCCCATAGATGCTGCTGTCAGAAAGATATTTGATTTTGAGAAAAGCCACATTACCTCCCACTGAAAACTGACAGTAAAAGTAATGCTGCTTGCCTAATTGTACACGTCTAAAGATGAGCCGTCTGTCTATGCTGGTCATATATTTTCCTTGTTACACGGAAAGATGGAGTGCAAGGAATGCTCTACCCATAGCCAAGGCAAATAAGGAGAAAGGCATAAAGTGTCAGTCCCTGGAGAGTTAATCCCAACCACTGGCAGAGACATCTGCTCCTATAAAGGGACTGGTTTCATCCAAGACTGACAATGTGGGGAATAATCCCTCCACTTACACCTCAGCACACCACTCTGCAGTTCATGGGAACAAAGTAGCAGCAGCAAAATGTCTCCTTGCAGGGCTGACTAATGACATCTACAGCAGGGATGCTGCCAATAAAAGTGTAAGTGGCTCCCTAGTGATGTTTCTTTGTTGACAGAGACATCAGACAGCCTTCATCAACAGAGATGCCCTCTGTACTTTTGGATCCTTATCTGCTTATTTTACTGCTTATTGTTACCCCCTTTCTCCTCTGTTTACAGTGGTCTTACTAAGCTCTGGGCCACCTCATCATAAACTTGATCTTCTCCTATCCTATTGATAGTGCAGCACACTTGCACCAATTGCAGTGTGATTAGCAGCAGAATTCAGCTCTGGCAGAGGAATGATAAGAGCCCTCACTGCAGTGAGATCAATTAATCTGCAAAGAAATGCTATGAAAATGTTCTCACCCTGCGGACTGAGAGTGGAATACATTAGCAAAAATGAGTCTATAAATTTTTGTCAATATAACATTTAATAGTTCATTATTTGGAGGAACTAAAGAAAAGTTTTTACGAATTTGAATAAATCCATTTATACATTACATAAATGCATGAGATTGCATCTAGTGTCTGTTATAATAGGTCAACATTATAGAAAATTTCTCTGTTACAATAAGGGTATGCCAGATCTGGAATATATTATTCTAGAATAGCCAAGACTGGAATATATTAATACATAAAGATGAAGGAAGCTATAATGCCTAAGGTATTTCTATCTGCTGCAGAAATTTTTCTTCTATATAAAAAATAATGAATCGTCTTTCCAGTATATCTGACTTTAACTGTCCTGCAGTAGCTACTTTTCACAGGAGTGTTATAGGGGCAGTGGTATACACAGCATAGTACCCCTGGCGGCAGGAGTGATTTCTGATTCTGGTATTCCAATTACTAGTTGCACTGTCTTAATTTTAATGATTTCATTCAATTCCATAGACATTTTAAAATTTTTTTTTTTCAGTTTTATTGTCCAAAGAGGATGCTTGACTCATTTTTGAGAGCACTTACTCACTAGGTTCCTCTATACCATGAGTCAAATGGCAGTTCCCCATTTGTCCTGAGACATTTCATAGGAATACAGTTCTGTTTTTCTGTGGATTCTCGTAAACAGTTATGTTTACCTTCAAAGTTTTTACTATCCCTTTTTAATACAAATTTGAAGACACTGTTGGCGCCACAGTACCTTTTGTAATTTTTTACCAGTATCTTTCACTTCCTACAGGCAAGTGGGTGCCTGATGTTCTCTGTGAGATACACTGGCTCAAATTATTGGTAACTCTAATAGTTTTAAATGTTCGAAAACAGTGAGGCAGTCACTACTGAGGGGTGAGATTTATTTGCTGTTATCTTGACTGCAACTTCCACATGAGTTTACTTTTTTTATTTAGTTGTTTACCTCGAAAAATATTACTGTGAAATCATTACCATCGTTATGGACCATTATAGTAATCTATATTCTTAATTAAAGCCAAGAAATGGAGTGTAATTGCATTTATTAGCTAGAAATTTTAAAATTTATTTTTCCTGACATGACTCTGCTAAGCTCTTAGCTGTCTTGTTCTACAGCCAGTCCACAGGGTGGAGTGTCAGATAACTGTGCCAAGAGCAGCCCATGCTGTTAACTGTCCATACTCAACTCAAAGTCCGTACAGTTTTTCTGCCATGCTGGGAATACGTTACGTATTGTTACATATGCAGCATCCTTAAAGATGTATTCATCTCAAAAGAGTGAGCTACTTAAACGTTGAACTCAATCAAAGATTAAAACGTATTATCTTCTATTTTTACAATTACTCTTTTAGCAACCATAAAACACCACAACTCAGTAAAAAAAGAAAGTTCTGCCTGGCTTGCTGTCAGTTTTTGCCTGAATTCAGATTTCTAGAGTATTCCTAAAAATTGTTAGTTTTTATTTGTAACTGGTATATTTGTAGATTCCTGGGATGAGATACTTGGGCAGATGGCAGTACCTTATGGCACATTCAGGAGCAGGTCCTGACTGAGCTACACAAGAATATTTCTGAAGAGTCAGGTTCTAATCCTGCTTTGTTCTCAAATGAGAAATTTTTCTGCTATGATGGAGATTTGGTCAACAGTTCATCATGAATTCTGATACAAACAGAAGCTGTACAAAGGCCTCAGATTAGAAGAGGCAAGGTGCTGTGATCTCTAAGCAGTTTATAAAGAGGCACTTAAAGTGGAGAAAACTACATGTTAGAGAGAACACCAGGCAGTTGATCTGCGTGGGCATGGGTGGAACATTGGCTAAAGCTGGCTGTCTGCATCAATAGATTTCTGTCTAAAGATTAAATTTTAGTTTACATGCTTGGATTCTATGTGTTAGTATTCATGCATGTATTTATGTATCTGGAACCTGATAATGAAAATAATCCCAACAGAAAATAGGATCTAAAGGCAAAAGGGAACAACTGGAAATGGGTTACGGCATAAAGGGACTGAACTTTCTAAAGATTTGCAACACAAAAGTGAAAACAGAAAAAAAAGCAAGAACTGAACTTATGTCATCCATGAACAAAAAATATCAAGTTAGAGAAGTTAGATTTTCTTGATTCATTGGAGAAGAAGAATGAGGAGTGAATGAGACCTTGCTGCCAAGAATAATGCATAACATGCTGGAAGACCCAAAAAAGGTGACTGATAAGGGGTTGCAAACCCACTCACAGTGAGGCTCTAGAGAGATTTTTTTTTTTTTAAGCCAAAAGCAAGCAGCAGAAGAGAGAATACATACCAGAGTGAAGAACTCCTGCATCCACGTGGACCTTTGGAGGCATTGCAGGTTATGGTAAGAAGGCATTGCACAGCCTCATTAAAGGCAGCAGCATATGCAAGGCAGTTGGCTCCATGTTTTAGAACATAGTCTTGAGAGAAACAGATATCTCTCCAGAGAGACCTCATCTACTATCAAGGTTAGAAGAATTTATCTACCCAGAGTGAAGACAGTAATAGTCACTAGCTCAGAACAAGTTCACAAGACTAAGAAAAATAACTTTTTTTAGACAGGGACAAGAACATTGAGAAGATAAATAGTACAATCCAGTTTGTACATCATAGAAATCAACAGGAAAGGGAAAGTAAAACTGCCTGAACTATGGCCAGTGAATCAAATAATCAATTAATGTCCCATGGAAGGAAAGAAGGAAGGAAGGAAGGAAGGAAGGAAGGAAGGAGAAAGAGAGAAAGAGAGAAAGATAGAAAGAGAGAAAGGGAGAAAAAGAAAGAAAGAAAGAAAGAAAGAAAGAAAGAAAGAAAGAAAGAAAGAAAGAAAGAAAGAAAGAAAGAAAGAAAGAAAGAAAGAGAAAGAAAGAAAAAAAGAAAGAAAGAAAGAAAGAAAGAAGAAAGAAAGTGGAAAAGAGAGAAAGAAAAGAAGAAATAATAAAACTTGCTTTCTCAACTAACCACTGTGAGGAGAGCGCTTCCAGCAAGCCTGACAGATCCCAAGGTTCTCGCTGTACTGAAGAAGAAGGATGCTGCATTTTATGTTCTCTTTTTACACTAAAGAGCAATTTGTTTCCTGATGGATGGTGCAGCTAGCCATAATATCAACCCACTAAAATGATAAAAGGCAATTTTAGACTGGAGAAAATGTGGCCAAGTAAAGGGCACATACAACACAAGCAGTCTAAAGCTGTTAGTAAAAGAAACAGAGGGGACAAGCAACAAACATTGTTCCTTGGATTTCACAGGAGTTGAAGTGGAGGAGTACCATCAAGTGCAAAATTCAGCTTCAACTTAGGTCCTTACTCGGTAAACTTTCAGTGTAAATAAAATCTTCATGTGAGAGAAGAGGGAGAAAAGTCATAGTTAACTTGGTCAACCTTTTAATAGATTATATGCTTGAAGGAGGGAAATTCAGAGATCAAACAAAATGTGAAACTCCACAAAGTGTCCCTGAGCTCACTCACATGCACAATTCGTTTAATGTGGAGGGAAGCTTGAAGGTCATGTTAACACACTTACTGAATTCAGCACTGAGCATGGTAGCAGTGTAACATTGACCAGGTTAGCTGCACTTGTTGAAAAACATCTAACATACAATATGAAAGAAGCCAGTGCTTATCATGAGTGACTAAAGAAGTTCCACTAGTTTTAACCGGGATAAAAGTCATGTGGTATACTGAGCGACATAATTTTCTTATTCTGAAAATCTTTGAGCAGGAATAGTGGGATGAGAAAATCTTTGGATCTCATCTTCATGGCAGAGGTGATCAGTGTAAACTGAAGAACACTAGAGAAAATGCCGAATGCTGGGATTTTTGCTGGTCGTATTTTTACTGGTAGTATTTTTACCATGAGAAAAGAAATGACATGTTGCTGTGGGTTGTAGCTGGCATCAGGAAACTGAAGGCATGCACAGCAAGGACACGCATAGCCCAGCCATCCTAATGGAGCACTAAATTCAAACAGTTCAACACCAAATGGGAACACGAGCACAAGATGTCTTGTTCTGTGTACTCACAAAGCAACATGAAAATGGCATTGATAGTAAAGTGACTGATGGCAATGGCAACACAGATAGGAAAGGAGACAGTGTTGACTCATCTCTTGGACTAGAAAACACAGAGACTGGTTCTGTGGTTGTCTGCTTCCCATGATGGACAGTTTATTGCTGCCAAGGAGAGTTGGAGCCCCTGTGCACCAAGGATGGCATCAAATAAAAACGCAAAGCAAGAGCAGACATCCAAATACTGTGGGATGCCCAGCAGATGAAGCAGAAACAAATCAAGCAACAGTAGAGACAACACTGAAGATAGTTATTGCTGTCTGAAGACATATATTCAATTTTCACAAACAAACAGAAAAATGACCAAGAAGCAGAAGACCAGGAGTTCAGCAAGACTACCACAGATGTGTTGTAAGGAAAGAGGCATACAACCAAGACTAACTGTGATTGAAGGGCTCTGAATCTTAACAAGGATTAGGAATCACAATTAAGGCACATCTGTTTGATGAGCTACATCTTAATGACCCCTGGCCTTAACAATTCAGCTAGCTCTTGCACTGTTGACAAATCAACAAAACTGTTAAAAGAGAATCAATGATTCTCTATAGTATTTGGAAAGAAGGAAACAGACTACAACAAGGGACAATCTGGAGGAAGCACTAGAAAGTTTATCCATGGCTTGAAAATAATCCTCAGCTGCAGCGCTTCTGTAAACAGTTCTCTTTGCAAACATCATGTTAGTTTTGCAAAGATATTATGATATTATGCAGCATATCCTATCTGCAGTGTTGCAGATATTGTTTATGATAAATTTTGATTCCTCGGCTATGCCCACTGCAGGTTTTTTGTGTTGCCCTTTTTTGAGATGCCCATTAGTACAAATCTTTGTTAGGTTAAAGTAATAAATTTCTACTTCAGAAGAGCTCATCAGGTTGAACATACACTCCAGAACTGGCATTTGTCAGGGTTCTGCAATGAAGACATACTGCATTCCTCTAATACATGTTCAGTGTACCTCCTTTGTGCTTTCATCACTCTGGCAAGGAAAACATTTGTTGGCACAGTGCAGACTTCAAAAATCTTCTGAGAGAAGGTCAGAACCCCTGATTCATTCTCATTTCAAGAAATGGTAATTGTTGTAGAGTTTATTTAGCCATTGATTGCATATATAAAAGATTACTTGGAACAACATGCTAGTTTACAGAGTATGTTTTAGCCAAACTCTCATCCTTTTCCACAGGAAGAAAAGATCTTGGAGGAGGGGCAGAAAAAAACTGGAAAAACACCAGGAAAAAGAAAAAAAAAAAGTTCTCCGGATCATGTCCCTAGATGGAGAAGTAGAATGCAAGGGGTGAGTAAGTATATCTACTTCTGCGGTATACAAGGCCTTTAAACCGTTTAGATCAAAGAAAGATCAGAATGAAAGCTGTCTCAGCCTGCAGCTGACTTGCTCTACTCTAGCTCCTTTGCAGGGATAATGCACATTAGTTGCTAGTTCATCTGTGGCTTCATAGCATCCATCTGGAGATTCAGAGGGAATCCTGGACGAGAGGACCAGAGCAAGTTAGTATTCTTCAGGAGGAACAAATAATCCAGAACCAGGGAGTACAGACACATCCTTGCTCCAGGTTTCTGGGTATTTCCATCAACATTCATCCACAAGAAAAGCGAAGCTACATTATTTCAGATGCTAAAAAAGAAAGATTCTTCACTTTCATCAAGTCCGAAATAGAGAGCCCTGCAGAAGATCCATCAATACCAAGTCATGTAAATGCTGTGCCTACACTGTATATCTACACTGTGTTAAGTGCTAGTTATTTTATTGGATGTTTGATAAAAACTACACTCACAGCATCCTCACCCCTACAGACTCAGGAATGAGGTCACATTTTCCTTTGATTGTTCCACAGTCAGGACTCGGAATTACAATCTTTATTTCATCCACCTCTACTTTCTCATCTTTTTTCATTTTGCACTTGAGAGAGAAGAATCCTTGTGGGTAGTCTGTAATAGAAATTTTTCCAGAAGAGTGTTTTCTTCTGTGAGCAGATTTGTCTGTGTACACTAGTATCTACCTGTGTAATTTACTGTCAGTTTATACTGCTATTTTAACTATTGAATATTTCTAAGTATGACTGGCTACACATTTTAGATAGAAAATCCATCACTATGCAAAGTGGTGCACTGAGGTACAGAGGACTAAAGGATCATCCAGCTCAGAATTATCCAGCAACAACCACGGATCATTTCTACTAATTGGAGGGTCCAGTGGAGCTTTGGACAGAGCTATTCTCAATTCCATGATAAGTAAACACCTCCATATAAATCACTTTACAGTCACTGTAGTTTTGTTTTGTTTTACTTGTTATAATTTCCAACTCAAATAAATAAGGGTCAGTTAAAGCAGACTACAGCCTAATTTTAACATACTCTAAGACCCATTCTTGCTGTGGAGCATGACAGACCTCAGGATTATGACATATTTTGAATTTCCCAGTAGAGGACTAGGACACAATAGGTTTCAGTTGCAGAATGAGAAAGATCTTACTCCTTATTGTTAAGAATTGGTAATAGTTGCATGTAATTTTTCCAGGAAAACACATATTTCACAGTCTGCAAAAGCAACATTTTTTGAGGACTATTGATTACTTCACCAGAGCTGAAGTTCTAATAATTGGGTGAGTTGTTTTAACAATGGCAATAGATTTTCTTCCGATGAGTTCCCAGTTCCAATATAAGAAAATTTGAGAAAAATGGTGTTACTTCTAACATGCAGAAAACTAGCATGTATGTTAGATAATTTTAAGTGCTCTTGAAACGTTATGTTCTCTGTCCAGGTGCCCGTAACAGTGACAGAATAGTAAAATAACACTATTATGCAATTACATTCTCAAGAATGTTGTCCTTTATGTGTTTAATGTGACGTGTAAAAGCTGTCCTTCTTCTATGATATATATAAGAGCTTACATAAGTGTTTTCATCTTCCGAATGTTTTACAAACATCTTTCTAATGCTTTCTAAGGGATGTAGATACATGATCACCCCTTTATTTGGAAATGAAGACAAGGAGCTTTAGGATTTAGGATTTTGAAGTCTCCCTGAAGCTGGTATTTTTGTGCAGAGGATCCATCATGTCATTTACTGATGATTTTGTCCTTAGAATGAATTTTATGAATTTAGTGATCTATATGACAGACCTGTGTTTGTTTAGCTGGTCCTGCCAAAGCCAAGTGCTTTTGCATAACTTTCAACGAATGAAAGTCTCCAAAAACCAATGTTTATGAAAATTTCTTTTCTAAAGCATCCTGTTGGAGAGATTTCCAAACAGCTTATTTTTAATTACTCTTCTGTGACTTGCAAGAACTTGTCACTAGTTTTTCTTGCTATTGATTATGTTTGATTTATAGCCTCAGTGAAGCATATTTAACCCAAGAGAACATGCTTCTCATCCCTCTTCCCTCAATTTAAATCCAAAATCAGTTACATTCCTGATTCCCCTGACACCTATAAATTACTTTATGATGGCATACACTAGACAATGGATGGCATAGAATTTTGAATTTGTTTTTCAATTATTTTATATTTCTTTGTTTACAAGCAAGGCATTTAATAAGCAACAGCCATCTGACATCTCTGTTCACTAGATTTCCTTCTCTCTGTGAATAATTTTGATGATTGTTGTGAAAATTGTTTGTTGCCTAGTAGCTGAAATGAAGAATTGCTTCTGTTTAATGGTATGAAAAAAAAACTAGAACCAGAAATCTGCTCCAAATGTTTTATTGTTTAATGGACAAAACCAACTCTCTCTGCTTATACAGAAGTTTTAGTGTTATGACTCAAGGAATCACTTCTCAGATGGAAAGCATTAATTTCAAGGAACTAGAAAAAAGGTGCAAGAATTGAGCCTTCAAAATGGCTGGAACCTCAACTGGCATCCTTTGTTTATCAAAACCAGTTGAATTTCATACAATACATGATATTTGCAGAAAAAAAATACATTGTAAGTTAATATTTTATTTTTATTGATCATATATTTATCATTATTATACAATATCCAAACAGTAACTTTTAGAAAATTTTCTGGCAGGTCACCACTTGGTTTCCAGCATCTAAAGAAAATATCTGTGTGACCCTGCATGCTATGCTTGGTTCCTGGATCACAGGGAGTTCTCCAAAGCTAGGAAAAACAGTATCTCTATCTAAGGTGACAGAAACTGTGATGGGGTGCATAGCTTTCCTGATGATGACATATTAACTTCTGGAAATTCTGAAAAATGCAAGGGCAATTAAATGGGTTTCTTTCAATTTCTCTGTTAGTTTTAATAGCCATTGTTATTAGAGGTCTGGGATCTACCCATGCTATTTTTTCAGGCTTTCAAGGTGAAAGTGATAGTACATGTGCAAAACAGCAGATGGAGGTAGTAAGATGTGAGATAACACGTTGTCATGGATGATTTTATGCATTTCTGTTGTTCCAGGGAAAAGCAGTGACATGCAGAAATCTTCAGCTGAAAAATTTTGGATTGCTCATATTGTGCAGGTTTTTTGGATTATTGTGCTTAAAACTGAAAATGCAGAAGGTTAGAAAACAGTCTCCTTCTTGACATAGTGTTTGCTGTTGTGATTAGGAGATGAGCTCAGTACTGGTGTTCAGTTCTGTTAAGTGAGGGAGAATCTCCTTCAGATGAACATGTGTAGATGCTGAAAAGGCAGAACATTTCCAGAGTACTCACAATTCAAGTTTTGAAGCTACTCAGACATCAGTGTTTGTTGCTGCCAAGGGGAAATAGAACCCATCTTATCTTAATGAGATGAGCTTCTGAGCTGTGTGCCTATAGTTCTTGGTACCATCACCGCTGTAACTGCAGTGATGTGCAGATACATCTGCTCAAGCCCTAGATCACCCAAGGTAGTTGACCATGCGAGCTGTGGCAATGAAGAACATGACATAAGCTGATGTCTAAATGTTTGTTAAGGTCGCAGGTAGATCCTGTGGTAACCCTGGTGAACCGCTACCAGTCCCCAGGCTGGGTGGTTTAAAGCTTTCTCAGATACAGCAACACCTTAATGCTGCGAGCAGCATGGAGCCTTAGTGCTAAACGCAGCCCTGCTTCACAATAACGGACATATCGCTCCCCTGGTGTGAGCTTTCTCTTTCTCCTCCTGATGTTCCTACTTAGGTTTTACAGTCTTTTTGACCAAGATGGCTTAAAATATACGAAAGCCAAGCTGACTTTTCACTAGAGTTGTTAGCAAAATTGAGCTCACTTCCTCCTCGATTACCCAGCTGGTCTAAATCAATACATCTCTGGTAAATTCCGGGGTACTTTGTGCCAGATGCTCTAGTTACAAACTCAGTCCAGTATCTCCCTGATAACAGTCACGGATGAGAACAAAGAATATCAACAAAACAGCATTGTATCCTGTATTTCTCCAGAGGAGAAGGTTTCCTTCTCAGCAGTCCTTTTAATTTCTTTCTTCTTTTTTTTTTTTTTAATTTAATTTCTGTGCCCCATTCTGTTGCACTGCAAGCTATGTGGAGAACAGTGGTGCAATCTCCTTTTGTTGCACTGGCACTTGATGCTTGATAACTGCAGAGGTTTAACTAACAGTTTTAGACAAGAAGGAAAGAAAAGGCTCCCTGAATACTAAATAGTTTTGCGTAGTTTGCCACCCACCCACTCTGCTGAAACATCGTCCATTAACTCGGTATGGCTGATGCAATTTGAAAAGGGGCACCACCAGTTCACAAAACAGTCTGCGTCTGCCAGTAATAGCTTCACAGATGTTGGGAAAAAAAAAACCCAAAAAAGTGGCACAACATGATGTTATGCAGGAGTACTTCTAATTCACTCTGAAAAACATCTGATACTTCTGAGATGAATAATTTGGGAAATTATACAAATGGAGACCAATGTGCGAAGTTTTAAAAAGTTTGATTTCCTCTCTTTGGATTTGTGGGCCATTTGTGTGAGATATAATAAGAATAAATAAATGAATAATGTTATGGGTAAACAGTACATCTGCCAGGATGCAACTATCCATACATATGTTTACATTAAGACCAGAGTATTCATTCAGTTGTGAAAGGGTCATAGCAGTATTTCTAATAGATGTACAAAACCAGTCAAGCCCAAACTTGTCTTCTCCATTGCAAACCGTAATATTTCCAGAGCACAGGAGAACAACTAGCATAACAAATATTTGTGGAAAGAAGTGCATAAAAAGAGATGAAAGGGGGAGACAGTAGTTTCTGATCATAAGACAGACTTTTTGGAAGGACTTTAGCTGTATTCCTTTGCCGAGTTTAAATGTCCAGCTCTGGAAATGCATTTCAGGAAAAAGCAGCTCCTTTAGTGGGACATTTAGTGGTAAATTTTATCTGGCTTCAAGCAACTAGAAAAAGCCAAAGTGTTATTGATTAACTGGGATGGGAGAAGAGAAGTTAAGAGTGTTGCCCAGAATTTGGGATGAATTAATTCTTTGTTCTGCATAGAGTTTGTAGAGTCACTTATGCTATAATGTCTCATTAGAGGTTTGATTCAACCACAGAGAGGAGTTGCTGAAGACAAGTAATAAGGTATAAAAAAGAACTGAGCAAGTTGGAATGAAGTGTATCACCTGAAAATTTCCTGATATTTACAGCTTTCTCTACTCCATAATATGTTGTGGATTTTATTTCATTTTTCTGTCTCTTGGTTTTTATACCTTTTCATTTTCTTCATCCTTATGAAGTGAGTTCAAGGAAGAAATAATAAGATTATCTCTCATGTGACAAGACAATAAAGCACACAAAGCTGACAGCCAGCACTATTCTTGCTCCACCAAAGGGATTTCTGACATAGTAGAGCTGTGCTAGACAGAAGAAAAACACTGCTTAAATAACCCTGTTTGGAAAGAAAACCCTCAGGAAGAGTTTTGTGAAGATATTTTTCCTTGCAGGCTCTTTTTTGCAGATACTTTAACCAAGTGTCAGTTGAGATGGGAAGTGTAGAAATGGCAAAGCTAAGGTTCTAGCTGTAAGATTTATTGCACTGGGTCAGGATATTCTCCTGCAGAGCCTGGGCTGAATGAAGCTGTGCTGCGGAAGTAGGATGGATGAGAGAGTTTCAGACCTTTTAAACTGACCATTAAATCCTTCCCATAACAGACTTTTTTACAAGTCATAGAGGTAATTAGCTAAATCTCACTGAGTACAAGGCATGAGGGGTGGCTCACAGGACGTGTTTGGGGTCAGCTTTAAATTATCCACCATGGAGTGACCTGTTTGCTGCACCACATAAAAACCTATCACTGCCTTGTATTTTGCCATGCTAACTGTATGAGTGAAAAGCAAAGCTTTATTATAATTTTTGAAAGTGGCAACACAGCTGACGGAATTAGAAAGGCAGAAGTTGCGTACCACATTTTATTCATATGTTTTCCCCATGTTTTGATCTCTTTTACAGTGGAACAAAATTCTCTTCCTTTTAGGAGACTCATTAGTTTGGAATGCGGTTCCTCTTTGTCAACTTTTTTACTTTCTGTATTGATGAATATTTAAAGACAATTTTGTTTCATTAAAGGGGATACTAGGAAGAAGGGAATTTGATTGTTTTGGGGGTTTTTTTGGGGGGGTTGTCATGTACCACTCGGCTTGCTGCGTTACCGTATTTTCACTGATGTGCAACAGACCATGTATCTGTTTTAAGCTTCTATAAAAAGTGAGGCAAAAATTCTATAGCTTAAAATTCAGAGAAGAATGTTTGAAAGAGTAGATTTTACCACACGGTTGCATTAAGCCATCAACATGCATGGATTTGGGTGACCAGTCTGTACACTTTGCCGTAAGGGATCCACTTTTTGTGTCTCTCTATTTCTCATACACATTTAATATGAAAAGTAATTCAGATAGAATACAGATGCAATTAGTCACTGAAAATGCCACACTCAGTTGTTATAGATAGTATCACAGTGGCTTTGAATATCAGAAACCTTATTATTGTCTGTAAAGTCCAAATTGACAACTAACAAAAAGAAATGTTTGAAGAATGAAGCCATGTCATACAAACGGTAATTACATTTTACCTGTTCTGTGACTTTTGCTTTGATGTGTGGGTGAAGGAAAAAACAGTCATATTTCCTTGTATAGGTAACATGCTTCACCTGTCAGATGCTGTGCAATATGGGCTGACACTTTGCAGAAGCGCAGCATCAGGGGTACTGATGTCCTCTAGAAGGAAGTCGTAATGAGAAATGGGAAAACAGAGGCGATGAGCAATTAGAATATTTTTACTGCTGTCTAGTGCAAAGAGCTGATAAATAAAAGAGGTCATTTCTAGTCTTTGCATAAATGGCATCTTAAAAAACAGATAGACCTGTGAGAGAGCAGCCGTTATTTGCTGACAGCTGCATAGAGTGTCACTTGACCAGTCATGTACCAGACTCCTAATGCAAAAAACATATAACATATACAAAAAGTTCATGTTTATTACCTAGTCAGTAAGTATTAGGAATCAATTACATGTGTTTAAACCAGCTAAATACCCTTCCACTGCCTGATAACTCCATTGAAACTACTGTAATTTCTGAGGAGAATGAGATTTAACTGTTGGACTGATGACTGGGGTTTGATGTCCCAGCAGCTGTAGCAGAGACTCTTTGGGACTGGGTTTGAACACTGGTTTGGAGCTCTTGCCCTCTTCCCCATATGACAGAAGAGATGAGACTTGGAAGTTGTTAAATTCAGAAAGGTTTTGGTCACAGAGTGATCATTCCCTGCAGTTTTGATCCAATTGTGTTGACCTCTTAGGGTTCCATCCTTATTTTTTTCATGTTTCAAGTTTCAATAAGTCCTAAAACAGAGAACATGATTTTATATCTAGTCTATCCTTGTAAATTTAAGATGAATGGGAACATTTTCTGGCATTGAGATTGACTGGCATGATGTAGCCTTTGACTATCCTAGTGAAGTTCCTCTCCCAGAAAACTAGCTTTGTATCAAAGGTAATTGGTGCAGAATAAAACAGGCTATTAGTCAGGAGGAAGTCCAGCTCTAGTCAGGAGCTGTATTTCTCTGAACACACAATCTGCAGAAAATTATCCCCCTTCAGCTGTTACTTACCAGAACCAGAGGCCCTGCTGATGCACATGGACTGCTATTGGCTCCAACACAAATGGGGTTAACAATGAGCTTCAGACTTACTCAGTGTTCAAGTAATTCTATGGCTGAATTCCCATTGGCTTAATTAGAACTGCGATATGTTTTTCTGGGTTTTAGTCTAAGTAAAAAATAATCAGTATTGGCAGTACTAATACAAAGTTACCGGAGACTGATTAAAATAACAAAAGTAAGAGACTTTAGGAGATTTCCAATGAAATTCAGGTATACTGTTTTTTGTAGACAACTTTTGGAGGAAAATTCAAAGCCAATACATTTTTGAAAATTGTCAACTATAGAAGCTGGGAAAACAAATACCAATTAGCAAAATTCTCTGGCAAACTTCTGCTATGTAAACATTTTATGAAAAGACAAATGCAGCGAGCATTACACTGCCAATCACTTTGAACACAGCCTTGGATTCCAATCTGTTGCACACTCATAAGTCTCATTCACACTCATCACCAGTATTTTCAGTGACATTATTCAGGATTGATATTGCCATAATCTGAGTCTCTTTTTTTCACCTCACTTGATAAAATATATGGGGTCTTTTGCTTCATTCAGCTGACTGCATATTCCCTCTGAGCCACTGTTGACTCATGGTTTGTATATCTGGATATATTTTGAAGACAACTGCTATCAATGCTGTATGAGATGATCGAACACTCCTTGTCGGTTTTAATGTTGTGAATTTGTTATCTGTTTGGAGTAGTTAAAGGATAATGAAAGAATTAAAAATTCACTATCCCATGATCTGTCATCAGCAGATAACTGAGGAATAATAGAGCAAGAGATAATTCTTGTATTTTAGTGTAAACCATCACAGCAGAGTTGGCCTTTTCTCTGCAGTCCTATATGCTTTCTTTCCTTTGGCATTATGTCTGTTTTAACAAAGCTACAGACAAAGAAAGTTTTGCTGCATGATACAAGAAACGTGCACCTTTTGGACTGAATTCAACCTGATGAGTTCCCCTTGATTTCTGTGAATATTTGCAGCAGATGTGATTTCTCTGTACCTCTGTTCAGCTATGGATTTTCCTCTGCAGTTAGGATTTTTTTAATTCACTGGAGAAATACGTGTCTTGTTGTATCTGGGCTACTGTTGTGGCTTTTCCCCAGCCTGAACAGATGCTGTTTGCTGTTGGAGCAGCAGCGCAACCAAGAAGCCTGGTATTTTGTAACCTAATGAAGTCATTGTTCCAAGCCTCCCAGGGCTATTTGGAAGGCAGCTAGGATAAACTGTAAGTGGCACAAGCCGAGGCACTCTGTTATGTTGCTTTAAGATGGAGCTTGGTGAAGCCTGCTGTTTGGCTGAATGCTTTCTGATATTTGGTATTCATACATGGGCAATGCTTGCCAGCCTTATCTTCCCAAAGAAGAATGTGGCAAGTCTTTGTGTTTTCAACTTTGCTGCACTAACTTGATGTGGGATTTTCCTGTAGCAATTGTCTAACTTATCTAACTGTCCAACATCTTTTCTGGTCAGAAAATAACAAAGAAAAAGACAGAAAAGGAAGTAGGGCAGGTTAATCTGGAAGGAAATATTGGTATCTCACACAGTTTATAGCTCATGGCAGGATTTCAGTATGACACTGGCATGGAAATACAGTGACCTAGTTAAGATCATTATAGGATTTCTCTCCTGCCCTTTAATGCTCTCTCATCCACAGTCTGGCAATGTGGTACTTAGCACTTCTGACCAGTCTACCTTCAGGTGGACCTTGAAAGTTCTGTTTGTCTCTTTAGTTGCTTCCTGTATTCTTAGTCTCATGATTGCTCTTCTGTTAATGTCTCAGCAAGAACTTCTAATACAGTCTTGAATTTATGATTCTGGCATCCTTTTCCATACTTGTCTTAGTCAATTTATCTCAATATTCCATATGATACTTTTATTCTTTTTATGTAGAAACAGGACATCTTTCCGTATTTTGCCTTGCTGGCATTTCATATGTGGGCTTGTATTTGACCCCTTAGTCTGTGAACACATTGTAGTTATTTTTTGTCCTCGGAAGCCAATCTTTTCCTTTCAGTCTTAGACTGAGATTCTCAGTAGTCCATATCCTCTTTGCATCTTTCTCTCCAGACCCATCAGTGATGTATCTACACAGTTAAATGTGAGTCTAAAGTGGTTCTGAAGTTGAGTTTCAACTGATATCCTTGTTGCTCACACACATGTTTAAGTGCATTCATAACTGAAGCTCTGGAGAACCCCAAATAGTGGCTTAGACAGAGGGGGCTCAGTAGAAGAGACCCATGTTCTGGGAATTTCTCTCATGAGGGCCAGACAGCAGTCTGCAGTGTGTGTAACACACCATATAAATCTTGTGAAAAGCACTCGAGCCTACTCTTTATGCTACCAAACAAGCAGAAATCTGAAGTCCCTCTCTTTTCATATACATGTGAACATATGTGCATTCACAACCTGTGTGATAAAGCCCAGGCAACACTTATCAGTGAGGCTTTTCATTTACTGATCTTTGGGAAGGAGTTAAATGTGGTGGGTTATGTGGAGGGAAGTTTTGAATCCCTGTCACAAAAACATAGTGGACAAGCATGCTGGTTGCTTTGTTTTAGCCTAAAAAAAAAAAAAAAAGAGACTAAAATGTAAGACTTGGCTTATAAGCAAACAAACATATGAAAACAGATGGTAGTTTTGAGCTGAACTTTCCTGAAAAAAATGTAAATAAATCACAAAGGTCTCTGCACATGTGAAAGAAACATGGTCTAATTCTTTTGGCATAACAGGAACATGCACTCCACTGTAGTTTGTTCTTAACCTTCTACAATAGGAAAACAGGTTATTAAACAGTCCCTGAACAGACACAAAGGCAGATTGCAGTTCTTAAAATTCCAGCCTTGTTCCCAAGGTTCATCCCTGCTGCAAGCAGAAGGAGGATGGGCAAAATAAAGGAGCACCCAGTCCACGTATTAGTTCAGCTAACTGGGGCCTAGGGGAGCCATGAACTTGCTTATCTACTCTTGTCATTTTTTACCTCCCTTAAGGACAGTTTCGCCTGTTTCTGTTTCATAACCTAGACAGCTGAAATGGTGCAAATCTGTTCAGGAGGAGCTTTAAAAAAAATAACCTTCTACACTGAAAACAGAGATTTGTGTAATTTTTTTTAAATTTTTTTTTTAGTGTAGGAACATGTCAGCACTGGCAGTAAGGCTACTCTGGTATCAGGTGGCATTTACGGACCAATGTTTTGGTTTCAGCTGAAACAGAGGTAATTTTCCTCACAGTAGCTAGTGTGAGGCTGTGTTTTGGATTTGTGCTGAGGAGAAGGCTGGTAACATGCTGATGTTTATAGCTGCTGCCAGGACAGTCAAGGACTTTTCAGCTTCTCTGCTGTGACGGTGTCTGCAGGTGCAGGAGAAGCTAGGAGGGAGCACAGCCCCAATTACTAGCCTCTCTTGCTCTTGGTTCTCTTGCTCTGGGTCACCCCTCTCTCTCAGGCTCATCTCAGTCTCTCAGATGCTCAGGCTTCTATCTCCATTCTGGGATTGTGGTTTTGGGACTCTCCCTGCTCTGGGATTGTTAGCTGGGAACGGGCTGAGACTTGGTCATTGGGTGGTAAGCAGTTGCACTGTGTGTCAGTCATTTGTATATTTGTACATATTACAATTATTATAATCATTATTATTATTTTAAATATTATCGTAGTTTAGTTATTAAGTTGTTTTTATCTCAACCCTCTAAACTCTTTTCCCTTCATGCTTTTAATTCTCCTCCACATCCCCAGGAGGGGGGAAGAGGGAAGCTAAGTGAGCAGTGTTGTAGTGTTTTGCTTCCAACCAAGTAAAACTACAGCAACCAAAAATGAAAGAAAGATCATACTCCAGACAGAGACTTTAGACTCCAAACCTTTCAAGAAATTGGGCTTTTGCTTTTCTCACCACTAAGTTCCTGATATTTCTGAAGACATATAATGGAATTGTACCCCTCTCCTTTTATGTAAATGCTGATTTGTGATTGAATCTGGGATGGGAGTTAATAGTATATTAGTTTCTGAAGGTCATTATACTGTAGTCATAATTGAAACTCAGAAGAAACAGAGGAGAGACGTGGTCAAGGAGCATGGCATAAATTAATTTTTCTTGCAAATAAAAAAATTGGATGCAGTGTTCCAGAGAATACTTTAAAAATATATATTCTGCAATAAAGCGGGCTATCGGATATTGCTTTCAAAATCCTTGGCTCCAAAGTGCAATGTAGTTGCATTGTTTCTTTCGCTAAAACATTCTTCACCTAAAGCAGTGTATTTCACTGAAACATCTGCCATGGAATTCTGCACTGAAATAATTTACTTTGGGATGTGAACTTTTAGGTAGTTCAAAGACACAACGTGAATTAACATTATTTTTAACTGGAGATAGGCACTTTACCTGCTATTGTGTTATGAAATTATTCGCTTTAATTCTTCAACAACAAATAAAACAAATCAGCAGTCTCTCTGGAGATATGTTTAGGACATAGTGTGTATGATAATCTTTCGTCTGAGGGCTGCAATTCACGTTCTGCTCTTCACTGCATGCAGTGCAATTATTCCAGATTTATGTCAGTATTAGATCAGATTTTGGAGTGGGATCGAGAGGATTTCTAAATAGGAAAGTTGGGGTTTCTGGGGGGGGGTTGTTAGTTTGGTTTTGATGGAGTTTTTTTGTTTGGTTTGGGGTTTTTTTCCCATTTAGCAAAGAGAGTAAAACAAAATCTATTTGAGGTAAGGCATCGATTTTTGGGGGTGACGGTGGCAGAGCACTAGAAACCAAATTATTAGAGGATATAGAAAATTTTCCTAGATGTTCTGTTCAAGATTGGATGTGAACCTGCAATGGTAGGAGTAATGTGGTTTCTTATGACAGCTATAAAAATAATGCTTTGATATGTGAATTCTCAGTTCAACAGATGTGTTTTCTGTCATTCAAGACTAGATTGTTATATTGTTTCCTCTCAACCTGAAAATCCATATGTGCTTCATCAATGAGATTGTGTTTGCTCCAAAAGAAAAAGATCAAACTCTACCAGAATGATATGTAACTATTACTTATGGCTGTAAAGTTAATATTTCAAAACAACAAAGAGAAAAAAAAATATCGTTGACAAGTTTGTGTGTAGGCACATTTGATTTGCAGAAAAATTCACTGAAAACATAGCTGTATTTCAGAAAAAAAAATCCAGTTTTCAATCATATCACAGAATTTTTTTAATACTGTTCAAAAAGTACCTGACTCTACATAAACACCAACTATAACATGATGTAGACAATCGCGAAACAAGCAAATGTATTTTTCAATGCTAAAATAAATTACATTTGTACAGATAGAAAGCAAAAACAAAGCTGATAAAAATGTCTTTTATGAAAAATCATTTTCAGTTCACATCAAAATAATAACTTTACATTCTCTAGTTTTTAATAGTATCAGCAGCAACAACATAAAAAGAACAAACGCTCACAGAATGTTTGAAACTAGTTGTTCATAAGTTATTAGCAAATTAAAAAAATAATTACAAGCACTTGTAGCCCACACAAATCTTTTAGAATTGGCACCGTCTCTCTAAAACATCTATATTCTATATAGATTTCTAATTACAAATACCACCAGCAGCTGCCATATAATCCTATTAGTACATGTAATATACATAGTATATTTGTTCCCATTTGGCAGATTGGAGTGACTTAATGATTATTGTTTGTTTGTACTATCATTACTCAGATGAGACAAAACCAGCCATATACACCAATTCATCACCCAAATGATTTTTTTACTTACCTTTATGCTTCACTGCTCTGTATCTTTTTTCCTTTTCACTGTATAAAATCGTAAGTGGCAATTGCACAAATTTGAAAAGAGGGTATAATAATAAACCATAACAAGAAAAAGTTAAATCAGGTAATTTAACTGAAGTCTTTAATATGTGCAGTGCACACTGAAATGGGCAGCAGATTAATGATTTTATTGTTCGTGGAGGGTATCGACTTCCTTTTACAAGATTCATGAAACTGCCAGAAAACAATGACCTGTTTCTTATTTTTGAACATGTTCTCTCACATCCCTTAACACATTTAGTCAAAGTATGATTTTCCCATTGGGATACTTGCTAGAGTAGCAACGATTAAGAAGAATGGTGGGAAGGTACCATTTACCAAGCCTATCAAGTTGCTTCAAGAAGAACCTAGTAAAGTACATCTGCTGCTTGATTCAAAAGAAAGTGGGAAGAACTGTCTTTTTCATTCTCTGCTGAAACAAATAGCCAAGATCCAGTCTTAGTTGGCCACTATCAAACTTTGTTTTTTGTTACATGGATATTAATCAGGAGTGATTCCATTGATCTCAGTAGGTTAAGGGCCAATACCATTAAAGGACTTCAGCACTTAAATTTATGCAGCGCAATACTTTTTTTTTTTTCTACTATTTAGCTCTAGCATGAAGACCAGAACCCTTTGTTAAATGTCTAAACTTATGGTAAAGTTTGGAAAGCAATGCAACGAGGAAAGAGATGTCTGAGATTGCTCTACTTGAGCCAGTATGGGAATGCAATATGCAGAAAACACTAATTTTCACCTGGGACCCATTTCTGGACCTGGCTATACTTTTTGTTTCAAAAATAGATCATCTTTGGGAAAATGAAATTAGTTCCTTTTTTTCTGCAGTCTCAGAGGAGTGGGAACCCCAGGTTTAATTCCTTCACCTATCCAAGAAGACTCAGCTTCCTCCTTTCCACAGAGGGGTCTGAGAACTCCAGGTGGAAGACAAGATGGTTGCAGACACAGAGGTAAGGAAGGGCATCCTCCACTCCTGTCACTAAAGCACTTTTCAGGGAAGTATCTAGGGTTTTTTTCAGACAATACAAAGCACAGAAAAAATGTCTCCACTTCTTTGTAGTTAAAATACTCATTTTGGTCCCTGCTTAGAAGATTTTTGAAGTATTTTATATTAAATGGACATATACCATCCCTAATTGCGTCAAGTGTATGTCCTCTCAGGGTGCGGAGTAGCTGTTCCTTTTCTTTCTGGAACTCTTGAATTTGTTTCCATCTTGTGAAGTTACCTTAGGGAGTTGAACAGAAGGTTCCTCAACACAGAGTCATTAGAGCACTTTCCAACTAGGAGGGAGATTTCAATCACCTCTGGCAATGGCTGAGTCTGAATTTAGGTCTCTCACCTTCTGCCTGACTGCTCTAACCTCAAGGCTATTGTAAAAACAGCAGCATAACCAGACCCACAGCCTTAAAACAAAGGATGATTTCTACTCCATTTTGTAGGGAGTATGATCCTTTTGGCCTATGTGCTGTGCGCTCTATGTACACACACGGGATATACAGGGATTTAACCTAGGAACCATTGTTTTCTGGATCCCTGATGCATTTTAGCGTGAATTAGGTGCAAAGATCCTTAGATGTATCAAGATCAGGGGAGTTCTGGCTATATGCAGACATATAATACTGGATGCCTGAGTAAGATGGCAGTTGAACAGCGGTTTTAAAATTGCATTTTAAATGTAGGTATTAGATTCTGCTGTAATCCAAACTTTAGGCACTGAAGTCCTTTTTGGGATCAGTCCTGACACTGGTCTCCAATACCAAAAAAAAAAAAAAAGTAATGGTCACATTATTAATCCTGAGCATAGTGCTCTGATTTCCCTAAGGACCTGACATTTTCTGTATGGTGTCTGTTGCTGTCATGTTTTTTTCTCTTACCTCATAAATGATGCATTAAACTGAACAGCAAAGTTTCTCACTTTCTAGTACATAATTTACACCCATAGCTACACTGACTTTCAGTCTGGTCTTGGTCTCTCTAGAGAAAACATCTCCAGGTGAACTCCACTATCATCCAGAGTCAGAATCATAGATTGTCCTTCCCATTTACTCTCTTTGGGAATCTTATTCTCCCAGTTTTGATCACAAAGTTCTCCTTTTGCAGATACAGCAACTGAATAAACATCCAAGCAAGCTAACAATTTTTTTTTTGCTTTTACATTTTTTAACAATTGTTTTTTGATCGCCATTTATTTTTTAATTCATTTTCTAGCTGGAAATCAATGGAAGAAGCCAGCACCTTGTGATCAACCAGGCTCCCATGAATGAACAGCAAGTGCTTTGTGGACCATAGTCTAAAAATCTCTGGTCTAAGGTATCTGTATGAGTCTAGGCACCAAATGTTCAGATAAAAGTACAAGGAAGCACATCTCCAAAGTCATGCAATTATTCTTCAGAGCCAATTAAAAAATATAGTTCTTCTTCAGTATTGCTTACTCTTCTTCCCAACTGGCCTGCCAGAGTGATTCACTTTATTTAAAAAGCACAGTTTCCAGAGGAGGTTACACCTTCACTCTTCAGAGTTGGCCTCAAGCACAAAAGAAACAAGTATTTTTCCAAGGTCCCTGTGGTCAAGAATGACAATAGTTTCAACTCCTTTAACTCCCTTTCTGGCAGCAGCACTAAATTAGAAGGCAATTTCAAGCCATTCGGTTGGTACTTGAACATTCTTTAGTTAGATTGGAAAGTGTTCATGATTGTAACCTTTACTTTTATGGCTGAAAACCCCTGCCTTTATATCTTAATGTCCTAAGCAGAGACTAGCATACAAACAGAATAATGAAATAATAATGTCTGTCATTCATAATTTTCTTTTTTCTTGTGTCAAACCCACTGATTTAGTACTTGCCAGCTTTGCAGATCTCCCACTGGGCTCATTTGAATTACTATTGCAGCCATTACATAATTGTTGTCTTCTTCCTCAAAAATGCTTTCCTCCCTTTGATGAAATCCAAACATATCATCCAAGGTGACATTGGTGCATTCCAGCCTGTACAATTAAAATGGATTCTGCCTTCTTTAAATGCCACCAAGGCTGACATATCTTTCATTAAACATAGACTGACAACAGAGAGGTACACCCTCAGCAGGGTCCATCCTTGATTCCTTGTTCAATTAAAAGTTCTGCTGTGGCTAATGGATATACAAAAAATGTATGACTCCTCCCAAAGTGAGAGTGAGAAGTATTTAAATTGGGATTATGTAACATTAGCATTTTGGTCTTTTAAAATATGTATCCTAGTGTTAGATTGAGGGTTTTTTGTGCATGTGTTTGTGTGCCCATGTATGCACACACACATATATATCATCTTGGTAATTATGTCTGAAAGTTGTCAAGAATCTCAGAGCTATGGTTATGGCCAGGATTGTGCAGAATTGCAATTGGAGAGCACAAGAGGTATATTTATGGTTTGACAGTTTCTATTTCTCACTCCTTTTTACCGTTCTTAAGAGAAGATTTTTGTATCTGTCTGTATAATACTTATTTCCACTGTTTATTATTTTGCAGTGTGGTGAAGCCCACAGATTTTAGCAAAACACATTAATATTAAGTGTCCACCAACATAAGAAAAGACTACAGAAATGGGAACCTAAAAGGCTAGGTAAAGATCAAGGTGGAGAGTATTCTAGTAAGGACATTGGTCAACAGCTTAAAGTATAAGAGAGACAGTAATAGAATCCCTTTGAAAGTCACATTACCTATCTCAGTACATTCCATATATATCAAAACAATACTGCACTGATGGGAAATATATGTTATCATGTAAGTCTTTCATGAACAACATTTAAGTGGTCTAGACTCCCTAAATGGGAACCTTTGTGTCACAGACTGATTGGACATGACCTTCCCTTAAATGTGGGCTGTAACCTGGGAAAGAAGATACTTTATCCTAAAGACATGGGCATCTGGGGGATGATGACATACTAGTACGGTGAACCAGGAGGGCAAAACCAAGCTCTGGTCTTGAAACTGGACACCTGCACAGAGCTAAGTGTGCACTAATCAGTCATGTGAGGAGGCAAAAACTACATATAAGCAACAAGGACCTACAGTCATGACTTGGTCCATCTACCTGCCTTCTGGAGTAGAGCTGTTTTGTGACCTACTGGTTCATGCTATAGGCACAGCTAGCAAGTGACTGTACCTGGCAAAATAAGCATGCCCGCAGACTGCTGTTGGATAACACTGCCTTGTATGGGATGTACAGAGTCACTAGAGGATCTGTGTGAGGTGCTAGCCTGGATTCAGTCAGGTATTATTTTTTTTTTAATATTGTTGAGCAGCAAATTGAGGTGCAGCACATAATGGTGAAACCAGCTTCCTGAAGGAACAGAAAATTCTCTTTGCTAAAGTATGTGAATGTGCTTTCATCTTTTTTTTATTTGTTTGTTTGATCAAATATATGCTATTTTGGATATGGGGGAGGAAAAGGGAGTATGAATTTTGATTACAAAATATTCATCATCTTTAAAGAAAAAAGATCTAAAAGTTTTGAAAATTAAACATAGCAGCCTTATTTCAAGGCTCCTTTCCATGAGGCTGTCTTCTATATAAGGCTACATCAACTCAGCTTTGAATTGAAGTACATCTCTCACCTCTTCATACTACCCTTAAATAAATAAATAAATAAATAAAAGTTTGGCACCTGAGGACAACTATGTCATGAAGGAGAAAGCCAATAAAATGTGCGTTCAGGGCCTGACTTACAAGTTCTATGTAACTACACCTATCAAAAATTATTTAGCTTCTATTCAAACTTGAAAACTCTTCCTTGCCTGTATTAAAAAAGTGTTGTGACAGTATGAAGTGCATTAAACTGTACTGCCTTGCTATAGGAAAAAAATATGAGGAATCCCCTTGCTTCTTCTGTGAGTTGCTAAGAAACAAAGACTCTGTTGGTTCATATCTCATTAGATCTTCTCTGTTTTAACCTTTACTCTGTATTGCTTTGAAAGTATTTTTTCTTTTTTTTTTTTTGTCACAGTTCATAGCTGCAAGGCATCAGCAGCTACGTAAAGTTAAAATTTTTGCTTACTAAAGAGTAGCTAAATCACCTCTAAGCAGATTTTGACGCAGGGTTTTTTTCCCTATATATGAATTATGATTACGACAAACTTTCCACTGACAGTTAGCATTCATCATAATCCAGATTGGTCTCCTAGAATCCTGTCATTCAAAGTCTGGAGAAAATCCTTTAGGGTGTTTACCTGTTCCTTACAAGCAAAGACTGTGGGAGCCCAAATAAGTATTTTAACTGGCAATGTTAGCATAAGAACGTCCATAAAAATGTGTTAATTTCAGTAGGGAGTGCAGCTATAATATAGCTCCATAGTGCTGCTAGAAAGATAATATTCACCTCAACAACTTGCCCTGATAAGGGAATTACAAAACAGTACTCCAGAAAATATTTTTTTGCTACTTCGTTATTAGTTGGCAACATGGTGAAATAGTCAGGAAATCTTCCTCAGGTTTTGTTGTGTGAAGGTGAATCCAATGTTAACAAATCGAATTTTTGATACTGATAGAAGAGGATTTCATAAACAAATGTGTAGGTTGAGAAGTCACTTGTAAAGCCCTCCATATTGCAGTCACTCACTGCAAAGCCTCAGCTTAGTGTTGTCCACGTGTAACGTATCACGGACACAATATGCTTCAGCAAAAAGTTTGGTTGTTATTGAACATACATTACTGCTTTTTGAGATCTTCATAGAAAAAAAAATGAAATAAAGCTCGACAGGTTGGTCCCAGATTTGAGTCTATTAGAAAATGTACATTCAATGTTTGGTCTTCTATTCTTGATAAAAGATCAAGATTCACTTCTGGGTAAGGAATCAGAGTAAACAAACAAACCATTGTACAGTTGTTTACAATCGTTTCCCCCCTGCCCTGTATATTGTACACACGGTTCATTGTAATACTAAAGCAAAGCACTTGGTATGTAACTGATTTAACAGACTCCTTATAAGCCCTCAAAAATAGATTCAGTGTTTCTGAAAAGCCCATGTTTTTTTAAGGCCACGATAATCTGCCAAGATTAATTTTGTTTTTAAAACAGCATGATTAATCTGATGTTTCCACTTCTCAAGTAACTCCTCTTCTTTCTCTCTGTTTCTCACAAGATGACCCAATGCCTCTCACTCTATCTGCGTGAACACCGGAGATCTTGAAGTCTTGGCTGTCACCTCACTACTTGCTTGTAGTCGTTGAGATCCAACATTGTCTTGAACTACATTCACAGCGAAGAAGAACTTTGAGTATAATCTCTGATGAGGAGCGTGTCATACTTTGGGGAGGATGGGATACAGAGGGCTGATTCAGAAACCGGAGAGCTGGGAGATGCACTTCCAGAATCAATGGAGTCTCTAAAAGGAGAAGGAGGAGTTAAAGCTACCAACTCCTCAAGGTCTTGCTTGGTTGATGGGGTCTCCGAAGTGCCTTCTTTGACGCTGCCGTTGGAAGGTTTCCTAGCTGACTGTGAAGCGCCATTGACTTCAATGGCAGGAAGTGGTTGGATCTCTGCAAATGTGGTCATTGTCGTAGGGAGCTGGATTTCCCGTGGGATCAGGTATGAAGAGCAGAGAGGAGTGGCCACCATTGTCCCTGGAGTGGCTGTTGAAAGCATCATAGAGTTCAGCTCACTGATATTGGCTGTAAAGCGAGTAACCACGCTACTGATCTGCTCCATGAGGGAGCCTTGAGAGGAGCTACTTCGCTGAGGAGGTTCTGACTGGAAAGTGGGGGCATCGTCTTCTGTTCGGCTAACGGAGGCAGTTCTGTGGCTCAAGGTGCTGATAGGCGAGGGAGTTTGTGGTCGGTACTGAGCTGGGTATTGCTCTTCTGCTTCGGAAACATCATAAAGCGTTTTGGCACTGGCCTCAGGAAATGTAGCACTGCTACTGTGTCGGCTACTATCTGTGCTTTTAGAAAAAGGCTTGATCACTGCAGTTTGATTGGGGTTCTCTTTTTTGTTGATGTGGATTGACAACCGCTGCCAAAGGTGTGCTCCCCTGCTGCTTTTCTCGTTCTGGGCCCAGGAAACTGACTTCCCATTAGAGCTGTAAACAGAAATGAGATAAGCTGGTAACTTGCATCAAAGTTAAAAAAATAATTGCTGCACCTATATCACAGGTATGTGGCATCCCAGAGCTTAAATTCATCATAAAGCTGACTGTAATTTCATCTCTCTCTATGTCTATATCTGTCTACTGCAATATATCTATATATATCATTTACACCATCATTTATATGTTCTAGGAAAGCAAGTGGAGTGTGCCAGCTCATTTCACAGGCCATTTACACATCCAGCTGTAATCTGCTCTGTCCTAGTTCATGGCTGCTGCTGACACCTCTGTTACTGCCCTGGGGACATAGGCAGTGTCTGTCTCGGGGCAGGGAGCAGCTTGATGGTTTCCCTTCTGTTGGACTGGGACTGTGGGACTCAGGGATGCATGGAAGAGTGAGGAAGAGGTAAACGGTTGAAGGGAATAGATGAGAGACCTGGACTGGCTGGGTTGCAGGGAACAAAATGTATACTGGCCTGGAAGCGTTCAGTAGTAAGGAGCTTGGTGTAGGGTGATGGCACAGGAATGCTGGTATGGGGCAGGGAGTGTAGACTGGGAGTTGGAGAAGCGTAGTCAGTTATAGCTGGGAAAAAAAAAAATAAAATCTGTTTATATCCCAGTACTTGGAAGTACTGGAGCAATACTCAGAAAGAGGTCATGGGAGGAGAGACACTTCTAACGGGTGACCTATTCTTCACCGAGGTACTTGGTAAGTTAGCCACTACTAGCTTAAAGAAATTATTTTTTTAATTACAGGTCAGCTCAGAAAATAAAACTATATTCCTAGTAGAAAAGAAATAATGGACAAGTTATGAAAGCAGCTCTTCATGGTGACCCAAGTTTGGAGATAGCAATAAACATTTTGATCCACTCTCCTGCAAAATGAGCCCTCGTAGGGTAATTTCTCTTCAGATCCCATCGTACCCTGCTCTTTGTCAAAGCTGCTTGTTTTTCTCCGCCTGCTACCTAAGGAAAGCCAGCTGTGGCACTTATAAACGCATAGCATGAAACCACTTCTTTACTTTTCCATCTTCCTTAGACTGATGAGCTGGTGTTTATACATACATTAACCTGTAGTTCTTGAGGTTAAGAAAGACCATTAGAAATATTTCTTAGCTGAAACAGACAATGACTCTGAAATTATGTCAACAGGAAAAACATAGTCTCCACATACGAATAAGCATGATCTGGATATAAAATGCAACAGAACTTTAAAAAATTCATTTTGGTTTCCAAAACATTTGCTACAGCCGTTTAGGATTTTTGGAAGGCAACCACATCGGAGACCCTGGCAAAATATCACAAATGTGTTGTTTGTTTGCTTGCTTTTTAAGCCTGAAATAGATGAACTCACACATGTTAGCCTGCAGTGTAACAGGTTGCAAGACACACAGTTTACTAAACACAGATGACTTTATACCAGCCTTCATGTGGAGCCTTGCCATGCATTATCAGTTTAATAGCTCTTCCAGTCATCTAAAAAAATAATTGTGTGCTGAGTGTAAACAAAACCTTCTTGTGGGTTCACATCCACAATTACGTTACACAGAATTATGATGGATCATGTAACACAACATACGCCAACAGCTTTCCCCTTTGAAAGCAGCACGACAGAATCCAGCAGATGAACACGATGTAAACCAGTGGGTATTTTAAGAGAGGCTAAGCTGAGTATATAAGGGCGCACCTGCAGTGATCACCAGGCTGCTATCTGGATCTTGGAAGTTAACTGTTATGCACCTACCCCCAAAATGTCAGGTGGAGCAGCTGCTGGCTTTTAACTTGCTGTCTGTTTGCTGTACCTCAATTGGAGCAAGCAGGAAAAGCCAAATCTAACCTGTAGCACTGATCACTTTGACTCTGCATCTCTGTGGATGTGATGATTCCAGGTTGAACAGGAGCTGGCACTAAAGTCTTCCAGAGGAAAATGTTACCTCTGAAGATGGTGTGCTCCTCTCACTGGAACTCGTACCTGGTGGGTGTTGAGAACTGTTTGAGAGCCCTAGTTCCTTGGTCGTGCTGAGTCCTGAGCTCCATGGGAGCTCAGTGCCACCAGCAGGAGCAGGATTTGTATCCTCTGGGAGGTGAGATCTTGCCCCTACTTCTGGTATGGCAGCCATGAGACCTCCTCCCAGCTCCTGCTGAGCTTCAGCTGGACCAGGAGGTGGGTGAGCCGGCACTTGTCACTGTGATCTGGCAGAAAGATAGGGGCTGATTCCAGTCCTGGATGTCCTGCCTGGTGGGGTCTCTTAACTCCTGCTGAGTTCAGAGCTCTGAAGGTTCTGTGACAGACCTGCCTGCCACAGAGGTGAAATAAATGCCATTAACATGAAGGATTAGCCAATGCAAATAGAAACATTTACGTGAAGAAAGAAGTAGATTCTAGCACCTCTTCTGACTTCAGGCACTGCCTTAGTAAGATGTTCCAACCCTATGGCTTTAAGTGTGTACACGAGCACTGAATGCATGCAAACATTTCCAGTTGGTTGAAGGTTAGACTATAAGAGGTTCTGAAGGAAATACATCACAACCTCCCTGGTCAACTGCTTGGGAGACAGTTATTGAGGAGGGAATGTGATATGAGGCTGAGGACCCCGGGGAAAGGAACGGATGAAATCTGGGAATGTGTCCAGCCCTTGGCAAGGGCAGCTGACAGTTAAATCATCAGTGGAGCAGCTGTCACAAGCCCCCCAGAATCCCAATTTGGTATTGGGTCAGTCTGGGCTGATTCGCTCGTTTACTCTCTTTGCACTGTGACCAAAAGTAATCAAGCTGTATGTGTGGCTCTCATGGAGATGCTGGGATCCTAAAGGAGACCCAGTGGCTGTTTGATGTAAATTTTGTGTAAATTCATTACAAATTCCTTGATATAAAAAAATAAATAGGAAGCAAGCAGCAATTTATCGGTAAGAAATGAACACAATAGACAAAATTCCAGCAGTTTGCCCAGCAATAATTGGAATTTTTATCTCAGAAGTATAACATCCACTTTATCATGCTGCACCTACTTACTACAAAATCAACCCTGGGTTGAGGTGTGCAATCATTTATCACCACTGTGAAAGGAACACCACTTGTTTTTGTGTATTGATATGAATCTGGGTTACAGGTAAATTCCAGTAACAGTACTCTAAGATTCTGCTCTAACTGCATTTTGCTACTCTGTCAAGTTAGCTGGAAACCACTGCAATGCACACAATTTAAAAATAGAGAAATATAGATCAGAGATATAGACTACGGTGTCTATTAATAGTAGTGCTTACATTTATTATGCCCAGCTTTGCCCTGACTCTTTGATGAGGGGGAACATTAGGTCAGTGAAGTTTTGGAGTTTTCCTGCAAATAGATTTAGGCTCCCTTACATGAGAATAGCAGAATTATGCTTTCGAGCTCCCAGAGGAATTCCACAGCTATGTTTGGCTGAATACACGTTTTTCTGAACACACCCCCATCCCCAGAGGTGTTCAAGGCCAGGCTGGATGAGGCTTTGAGCAACCTGGGCTAGTGGGAGGTGTCCCTGCCCATGGCAGGGGGATTGGAATGGGATGATCTTTAAGGTTCCTTCCAACACAAACCATTCTATGATTCTACCCCACTCTGCTTTTCTGCTGACACATTGCACTGAGTAGACCAGAGCAGAGCACAGGTCATATCTGGAGAAAAGCAAACTCCAATCAATCAGTGTCATAATTTCTAAACCAAAATTTTAGCAAAATACTTTTTTTTTTTTGTGAAACAAAACCTTTTGCATGGCACACTTTTTTGTTTTCTTTCACTATAGCTTAATTATATTCAGTTTTATGTATGAGAGGGGTTTCCTCAGAACCAGTCATACTAATTGTTTCTCCAGTCTTTTTACTAAAAGCTGCTTTGATTTTGATAGCTAGACTTTATCCTAGCCTGATAGACCTACCATGGTATCATGTGTATAAAAAATGAGAGTGGTATAAACGAGAGAGCTTTTCAAGTCTCTGATGTTTCAAATATTTCCTCTACGGTTGTCCACTTGCTGACAGAACAGCAATTAGTATAGTTTCTCATTTTATTCTTTACTTCATCTTTTTAGAAACACTGAAGTTTTGTCTTTAGGACTTTGTTCTATATTGATAAGGAATATTATCTGCTTTTTATCCCCTTCGATATTAAGAAAAATGTTCCTCTCCCCTTACACATGATTTGTTTTTACTATATAAAATATATCACTTTGTCTTTTCTTTTGGTTGAAGTAGCAGAAGTTTTGTTTCAGCATTTCTTGCTCTGTGGTATGATTTTCTACGAGATGGTGCATTGCTCTTCTTTAGCCAGATGCCACTAAAGCAACAGTGTTTTGTGAGGTCCTGCAAAATGCTGAAGTGAAACACAAGAGAAGGAACTGACAGTCACAGCAGCTGAAAAATCTCGTATTTTAACAAATGTGCCATTCTCATTAATTACCTGAAATTGCTAAAATTAATTCTGATGATGAGTGCCTAGAGACTAGTATTGGACAGTTACTGAGAGCATGTGTCATTTAAAAATAAGTCACTTATTCTCCTGTTAATATCTTTAAACAAAATAGGAAAATCAGTTTAAAATGGTGGAATTTAATATTTTCTGAGAAAGCTTAGAAGGCATAGCTACATAATAAATAGTCACCAGTGGAAAATGGCATACAAGGGGAACCAACAGAGGTTAATACAAATATTTAAGGGAATTTTTTTTCTTTGTCACGTACCAATATCAGTGTCTAATTCCAGATTTGAAACGATACAACTGAAAACAGATACTCAACTATAACTTGATAGAGAACTGTATGATCTGTTTGCAACCTGTCCTCACTTGAATATAATAACAAATTATTTCAAATTCTTTAATTTACAAGTCTCTGCATGAAAGTTACTATTTCAGAACACTAGCCTAAATTTTCTTGAGCTAAATTTGGCAGCAAAGTTAGGCTTAGATTTTCCAGTGACTGAAGTATAGTGTTGCATTCAAACTTGAAACAATATCTTATTTTTTTTAAGAAACTGACTTAGTTAAGTTATTGCTCCAACCCTGTGCAGACTAAACCTGTTTCTTGAGGACAGTCTTCTGCTGTCTTTAAGGGAGAATTCCTTCTGTCTTATCCACAGAAATGGCTGGCAATGGTAAGCAGGATAAACTTCTGTACTTAGTCTATACAACTTTCTGACAAGGAGAAACCTCAAAATAAATAACAAGTTCTTGTCCTTTTAAAGTTCTCTGCTGAAACCTTATTGAAGACTCAATGATGCAATTGCTCCACCCAAAAGTATCTGTGTGCTGTCCTTAGGTTTAATTGAAACCTGACTCTTCATAAGGGGTCATCTCTGCGTGTGTGCCTGTTGTGCATGCAAACATGAGTGCATGAGTATTTAGTTTCTCTAGTCTTGTCACCTGAGTCAATCTCAGATCAATGTACACCTTGATTGTAGTGACCCAAATTCTTAATCCCTGGGAGGAGAATGCAAATGCCTTGCAACATACTAAAAATACCAAAACGAAATAAGTGGTTTAAATGGTGAACTCCAGTATACTTGTATGAAAAAACTATGCATTCTCCTGGGACTCTAGGATAGCCTGGGTGACTGGCTAAAACTGGATGCAGAACTTTAAGGTGTCTAAACTAGGGCAGTTCTACCACTGTAATGCTCTACATTGTTGCCATTTTTAATAGCTTTTAAGGAAATCTCTACATGCCCATATGTTTCCCTGGGTGAAAGCCACTTCTGCCAGACACAGATAACCTGCTGGTGATATATCACTCAAGTCACTTAGCTTAAATTATTTCTGTGTTTCCTCCATGGAGATAAATAACAACTAAACACAAAAGAAGAATGATACAGGGCAAAAATTCATTTTGTCCTGTCCTGAATTCTAGAAGTAAACAACATGTTTCGCAATTATTTTTCAAAAAGACTTTTCTGTTAACAACAACTTTTTTTTTTTCTATATTACTCCATGAACTGTAATCTGTTGATACCTCCTTTCCTCATAACAATCACAGCTGACATTTATATGAATAATAACTCTAATGCATAAGGATGAAAAAAACTACAAAGTGAGAGAAAGCTGATGGACAGAAGCTTTGCCAATGACCTCCCAGTGCAGCCACCAGCAATGCTACTGCTGTGGCAGCTGTTTCAGCAGCATTCCTGGTTAGAACGGGATACAGTGTCTGGTATCTGAATGAAACTTTCTAGGACACTTATTATCATGACCCAAAATGCAAAAATTATTTTGATACCAAATGTAACTTCTTTCCTCTATTACTGTGACCTCACTGCAGTTGTTAAGTAAAGCAGCTAGTGCTGGGTTTTTCTTCTCATCCGAAAAATGTCACTTCAAGCATCTCTGAGCACATCTCTGCTGCACCGGAGCATCCTGTTCACAGGATGGAGAGAGGTTAATCCCAGTTCTCGAACTGTGAGTTTTGCTTTCCAATCCACAAACCTTTAAGATGCTTTCAACATTGCTTAGTGAATGTGTTTTTTCATTTTTTTTCATTGGTAATTTGCTAAAGGTATGAAATGGAAACTGGAAAAAATAGGAATCACCAGCTTACCTGACCCTGAAACCAGGAAGGAAAAAAAAAAAGTGAAAGATTTAACTCTCCCATTTGTATCTCCAGAGTCAAGGGGTGATTTAAATTCTATTCCATGCAAAGAACAAACAACTGGAGGAATTTCAGGTCTTTGGCATGTCTGATAAATAATTATAGAGGTATTTATGCACATGGGACTTATCAGCAGAAAAATTACTCTTGTGAATTATTAAGTAGTTTCTTATTAGTTGCCTTTAATCAAATCAGAAATGTAAAACATGATGTAAGAAATAAAAAAAAAGTTGTGATGACTGCTTTGTGAAAGCCTCATGAAACATCCCATTCTATAGTTGATTTTATCAGATATATGTGAATGATTCTCACAGGTGATGCAGGATGTAGTAACTTCTCCTAATCAGAAAAGGCATCCCATGGTGTACCCATTACTGCTATTTTATGTCATTTTTCATCTTGAAAACTCCCAAGACATTTGTAAGACTAGTGTACAGAGGTAGTTAGGCCCTAATGTGAAAAAATGAAATCCACACTAGGGTTGGAAGACAAAAATAATATTCCACAAGGGATTTGAGAGCATGAGCTGAACAGTACTGCCCGGGATGAAATTGTACAGCATTTTTCAGACTGAAAAGGATGTATGTGGGATTTGGTCAGTGTCGTGGGACCTCTTCATCCCATGAGATGATGAGATTTTTTCATTATTCACAAACAGTCAGACCCCTGCATCTGTCTCTTTCCATTTGCACTTCATCCCAGTAACTTCTAGCACTGGTCTGGTACTTACTGAGACAGGAGAACAGCACCTACTTTCCTTTCTGCAACATCTACATTCTCGCTGGGAGGTTCCCAGTCTATTCAGTGGCAACTCTATGAAATTTGACAAGGACCACTGGCCAGGACACTGTGGCTGGAGACAACAAAACACAGCCATCAAATGCAATTGCACTCTCTGTTAAACAGCAGGTGTTCTTAACTGTTTGAGTAGGTCTTGCAGCTGACAGTCTTGCTGTGGAACTATCAGACTGACACAGTTTCCAGTCTTTTTGACTGTTAGGGCATCCTCTTTAACGGGAACCTTTTTCTCCTCTCTACTTGACTCAGATCGATTACAGTCTGGAATGCAAACAGATTCTTCACTGTGAAGATATAAAATATAAAAAAAAAAGTTTTTCAAGTGTATATATATACGGCCAGGCAAAACAGAGCTGAATACTGTACAACAAAATACAGTTGTTTGACATTTACATGTACTTTTCTGCTCTTCAAAATTCTCTTATATAGTGACTCCAGATAGTTTTTAAATGAAGAATAAATATCAACAAAGGCCATGCAATGTAGGAAAAAAAATTTCCAGACAACACACAGACAAGAAACAGAATCCCAGCCAACGAAAAATAACAGGCGTGTATACATTTTGTCCAACACTCAGCGATGAATGTTCCTGATGTTACTTAAACAGCAAGAGTCCCTGTCCCCCGGGTGTGTGCTATGTGGCATTACAGTTGATAGCCTCATGTGCAAGAGCGAATATTGTTATACCCAAGGGGAACATAACCCTGTGCAAGGGTTTCACTGGACACCCTCCTGCAATGATGAAATTCACCTGTGATGTGATGCTTTGGTCATACTGTGCTCTAAGGGTGTGTTTATATATAGCTCACAGGGGTCTATAAGGAATGAGGAGATCTTTTACTAAATGGTAAACAAAATGCTTCTAACTTGTCGTACAGTGTAACACAATGATACAATGCTCATTAAGAGTATTATTTCATGAAGGATTTATAACCATCTGTGACACGTTTCATGAAGGATTTATAACCATCTGTGACACATGTGGTTTATTCGTTTATTAATGGAGATGTCTGGAGAAATGGATTTTCTGTCCTATAGGAGAGTTCAACATTTGCAAATTTGACTGGACTGAAAATGAGATGAATAGCTGAAATCTCCAAGTATTTCAGAGATTTAAATAGTTTGAAGCATTTCAATACAAAACCATCAAAATGGCCATATGGAAACAGTTTATCCCAGTAATTGAAAAAATGTAGTATCTGCTATTCATTAAAACTGTAACATTGGTGTATAATGTTATCCAATATAATAGCCAAAACAAAATTGAAAATAAAGATCTAAATTAAATGAAATGGAGAAAGCTATGAAAAAGATGTTCTGAGATCTGTTTAAAATGAGTTTGAAACCTTTCCTTAAAACCACTGTAAAACTTTCCTAAAAGATATTTTGATTGAGAAGAACCAACATTTTCATGTTGAAAATGTTTTGATCAATCATTTTTTTCTCTGCTCATTTTAAAAGCTCTTTTGATTAGATCTAATGTACCCCCTAATATTAGTGGGACTGCCATTTCAGAGGATTTCTGGAGCTGCTTACTCCAAGTTTGAGTGCTGCCTCTCTCCATCTGCTCTACTGGATTAATGAGTCAGGTGTAAAGTTTCTCCTCCCCAAAGCACCATATTATGACAACATCACACAGGACATGTGGTTTGGGTCACTCGAATGAACACGGTGCAGGACTTTTTGGTGGTCAGATGGAACATAGAAATCAGCAGTGGCCATGTGTTTTCTTTTTTCTTTTTCTTTTCTAAACATAGTGTATGGGATGCACAGGAATTACAGACAGAGGATCTGGCCTGGCATTGCCCCAAGGCTGCTCCTCTTGTTCACAAACATATCACACTGCCCTAAGGCCACTTGCTGTTTGCTTACCTGGTCATTGTAGCTCTCCCACCATTCCCCATACTCCCTTTTGGGGTGAAACACTCTATTTCCGACTTGGGCGGGGCCAGTCTCCTGCCTTTGTACCTAATAAATCACGACAACAACAGGAGCAAACAGAAAGAAGTGATTGTGTGCTCAGCTTTCTGTGACAGCTGCTGTGCAAAGGGCCATGCACAGGAACGCTACTGTGGCAGTGGTGAGGGACAGTGCAAAGCAGCCCGTGAGAGCAGTGGAATAGCTGCATAAAATCCCAGACCTGTGCTAAAGCAAACAGGGCAATGCAGGAGAGGTGCTCACCATTTTGATACATAGGAGGAGCTAAAAAATTCTACAGAATAGATAACATGCTTTTGTCTTTTTAAATAATTTTTAAACTTTTAAAAATACTTTTTAAAACTTTGTCTTCAATATTTTTTTTGGTGTTAGACCAAAATGTTTGGCTAAGCAGTTTAAGGGAAACAACACTTAAATTAACAATCAGTGAGAAACCAGCTGGTGGCCAAGTTCTCAATCCTAACTGTCTCTCGTCCTCCACTTCTGTAACACTTGACTTATTGCTTTGCTTGTCAAAGCAAGCACCAGTGTAGCTAATACCTTGGATGAAATTTGGGTGGGCTCGCGGTTCATGTCATGAATGGGCCTTTCTCTCTCCATTAACGATAACAGGAGGCTAGATGACTTGCTGAGATGTAGACATAAAGTCAAGTGAAATCAATCCCAATACTAGAGCCCAGTGCAGCACTATAAATGTTTTAAATACGATACCTTGCACTTGGATGAAAAATTCACTTGGATAAACAGTTTATTACTTGAGGATCTAGTTAAACCCTGGATAGGATACCAACATAAGACCCGGTCATAATTTAATCTCTGAAGCACTTAATTGGGATGTGAGCATTAGAGAGGTCATATGCTGGCTCTCACCCTAATTATACAAATTCCTGTGCTAGGTGTTGAAATACCTATCTAAACGTTTTAATAAAATCTGGGCAAAGTGCCTGCAGATGTCTTCTCTTGTGATATCCCATTCCCTTGTGCTATGAGGTGCATGCGGGTACTTAACACACTTGTGTGGGAAAGCCTGTACATTTTAACACTGCTAACATTACAGAACAAATTACTTATTTGTTGCCTGTCCATTAACCCAGGACATCTAGATAGCAAAAGGTACCTTGAAGAGAACAACCCTGTAAAAGAGAAATAACCTGAGTACACACAAAGTCAGGCTAAACTTTGGATGCAGCTGTAGCAGATCCTGAGAGGCAGTGTATATCACATAAGTAACAGAGGAAGAAGCTTAGTGAATCTGAGAGTGAACCGGCGCCAGTAAAGTATGATGTGCTCAGTGCAGAGAAGTCCTTTCGTATAAAAATTATAACCTTACTGAAAGGAAGAACGACAGGAGATTTGCGGACTGGCTACCAAGGTTCTAAGGCAATCCAGAGTGTGGTATAAGCAGCGCTCCCAGATAGACATGAAGCTTGCGCAGGACACATACATATTAAATGGAAATCGATTCCTAGAGCAGAGGAAGAAGTGGAGGGGCTTATGAGTAGATAAATTCACTGAAAAACACAAAGGAAGTCAAGCTGGATCATAAAAATTCAGTTAGGTTAGCCAGAGAGAAAGAGCAAAGAGAAAAGAATGTGTAGAAACTTGACAGGAAAGAAAACAAAATAAAGTTGAGATGAAAGTGTTAGACATCAAAGAAACTAGAGTTTAGGGAGGAAACACAGCTACAATTAGAACTAATAACCAAAAGAAGTACTCTGTGCTCAACAAGATGGAGAAAAAGTCAAGACTAAGAGAAGGAATTTGGAGACTAAATGCTTACAACAAGTTGAACACTAAAAAGTAGCCAACAGAAGGAAACAAGAGGTAAGCATCCTTGGTGACTCCATCCTGAAGAACTTCTGGTTAGGATGCATGTCACCCAGATAAAGAAAATCCCAAAAGTCCCCATTCCCTTCATTAGCATAAATTTCATTGCCATGAAGGTGGGCGGAACAGATCTTGCAGAAACTGATATATATCTCTCAAGTTTTTCCATCCACTCAAGAGCAAATTACAGCATCAGACGTAGTATGTGATCACAGAATACCTCAAAGCCTTGAATCATAATAACTCTTCCACTGCCATTCACTCAGTGCTAAATATCCATGTAATTTTGAAAACAGTGACCAAACTCTAATCAGCCCTCCTAGTATGGAAAGTGCATCTAACCAGTACATGGAAGCTGCAAAGTTCTTTGGGTGACCATTCAGGAAAGGGACATCAGAGCTTCCACCTAAAAATATTTTCAGGTCTCAGAGCAGATAAAGGATATGATTGTTCCTCAGAAAGTCTCGCATTAAAAAATGTCCCTTTTCTGGCTGTTAAAACAAAGGATTGCTTTAAAAGATCAAACATTTCTTTGCAGTTGTCATAACAAATGCTAATGTGAAAATTAATTTGGTATTTCAGCTGATGTATGGAGGAGGCATGAAGCACAACAGTGTGAGCAGTATTTGCAAGAACAGATTTATTTTCTCAGGGTCAATTCCAGGACTATGTATTGGTTAGAAGAGAAAAAAGACATTGCTTCTGTGCAGAGATGCAGCTGCTGACTCCTGTTGAAGGATTTAAAAGATTTTGGTAGTTTTTAGTGTTTCTTTGGGGTTTTGGGTGTAGTATGGTGGGCTGTGTCTTTTTTTTTGCACAGGGGTGAGTTGTCTTAAGAACAAATGCTTAATGATACATACTAATATGGTTTATAAGTGTTGTTCAGATTTGAGAAATAATTCCCAGTCACTGTGGTGCGCATCCATTTGACAAATACTTTGCTGCATCGTTTTTATCTTACACAGCAACGCTCTGCACTTTCCAGAGGGGATCAGTAGAGAGAAAGAAATTTACTCTTGGGCTGAGAGAAACCATGTCTTTACTGCGCTGGCTTTTACTGAACTCAATACACATGTGACTGCTTGGGTTGAAGGACTGTTAGAACTTTTCATAGCCTTCTTCACCTTCCAACAAAACTCCTCTTGTGAACGAAAATTAATGGATGCTATGTGAAATAAAGGGGGAATATGGGAATTGTCGTCTTGAATGAGTCATCCGCTACAATGCTGTAGAAACCAGTTTTTGATCTTTTAATTTGTAGAACCCTAATTTTTGTTTTTTCCACTAAAGGTGCGGGGCCCTGTACTGACAAGAGCTGATAGTCTTTAGATATGGACTTTGTTAGAGTATGCCTATGCTTTAGAACCAGGTGCTGGTATCCTCGTGGTCCTGAGTTCATGTTAGGGTGAGATCCAGGTGTGCTCATGGACCCTCTTGTCCCTGGTCTGTCCTGATTTCTGTGCAGAGGGTCTTGGATGCCTTGACTAGCAGTCCATTCCCTATGGTAGTACATCCTTTATATGGAGGATGTTGTCAAGCCAGACCAAGAAGGTGTGCCATAGGATTCAGAAAGCTTTACTGGTTAAATATTTTCTCATTGCTTTCCAGCACCTTTAGAAATCGTTTTCAGTATGCCTATGCCTAGAACTTGAACAGGTTGCTGAATGTTACAATACCATTCACCTTTCCAGACCCAGTTGTAGATTTTAATTGTCAGATCTTACGTACAAGTAGTATTTTTCACCTGTAATGTTACTTGGTCTTGATAATAAGAAATTATGAAGAACCTGAATTTCATAACAGAGTTAGGGCTGACCTTTAGACTAGATAAGACAATATGCATATGAAGATTTCTGCATAAATGCTAAAGAATGAACTATGAAGAATAATTAATGTTGTTACTGAAGGGGCTGTTTTGAGCTGCTAACATATTGTATTCTTTAAAATCAGTTCTGCAAGCTTCACATTGCATTGAATACTTTTAAAGGGATCTAAGTTTATTTAGTGACAGTCTCCCATTTATATGATGGCTAAAATAAGTTATATTATATACATGTGCTTTTTGTTCCTTTTAAAAATAAAACAGCATATAAACATTGTTTGCTTAATAGCATAATTTCAGGAAGCAAAATTACTTTAAAGCTAAACTAATTTTTTTTTTCTCAAGTGCAGCATAACCTTTTTTTTTACAGCTTTTTGTAATTAAACAGTCATATGTAATTGCAGCTGATGAACTAATATTACACTTTTTATGGACTGATATGTGAAGCGCTATACTGGCTCAAGGGAAGATTAGACCAAAAGAAAAAAGTTACCACTATGTTTATTTACTTTCTCCTGGAAAGGATATATCTGAAATGTTGGACAAACCCATTGTACAGCATTTTTGTACAGTAGGGTCTTATTTACTATGCTGAACTTCTGTCCTCTCTTCTTCAGGTATATATAACTACAGACGCCTTAGAAGGTTTCATTAATTTATTCATTGTTTCCTTCATTATGTTGAAAAGGGAAGCTACCCCTCATTTGCTCTGAAGCATTTTAAATGTTAGGAACTTCTTTAGGTTTGTGGAATGTGTTGCTAGGGGCTTGCTTTGCATTGTCTTACCTTGGCTTTGAGTTAAACATGACATTTTTCAATTTTGCTGAATTATAAGAGGTTTCTCTTTTCCAATTATTTTTGTTAGTTGGATCTCTTATACTATTCTATGCATTTAATATATTAACTCTACTTTTCTTCTAATGTTTTGCATCTGTAGTGTTTGTTTATTAGATTTTTAACCTTTCTTTTTCTGCCACCTTATTATTGGATAGTGGACTGTAAAATGACTTTTTTTTGGCAATGTGTAATTGTGTTGTAAGTCATCAGCTGGCAGCAAGCCACATAATCATTGCAATGTATAATGCTATAATCAAATCTACAGAAAATTAAGAGAGTGTTTTGTGTCTATATTTTTTAACAGATACCTGGCTTGTATTTCAGTTAGAGGTATTAAAAAACATCTGTAACAAAGTGCAGTTCTAAGTCAGCTGAAATTCCAGCTCTTCTACTGGTCCACACCAACATTCAGTATTCAAATGCAAATACCATTCCTTATAATTCGCACAGGCGTTTCCACAGTGGCAGACTTCCTCATGTCTTGTTTGTACCTTGGAGGGAGGGTGGATGTCTTAGTCTTCTGTTTGTCAAATGAATTACAATGCCAGTTTATATCAAAATTTTCTCTGGAAGGGACCAGAAGTTCGTCTGGGAGAAAAACCTGTGCTCAGGTCAGATGGCAGTTTGCAACAAGATCTACATCAAGCGTGCTCATGGACAGTATTGATGCAGTATATAGTGACATTTATTTGTCACCAGAATTTTGGGAGATGGGTTTGAAGATAAAAACCAGAAAACTCCTCCTCAGTTCTTTCTTCCTCTAAAAATAATATCAAACTACTGGGTCCCATATTCACTGTGTCTTCCTTTTATTTTTTGTAGTACACTAGCAAGACTGCATTTTGCAATCTAATCTAGACCATATTTGTGTAAGAGGAGGCAGGGAACTGTTTACAATGTGATTTAATTTGTACAGTTCAGCTATGATATTAAGTTCATAATGATGGAGACACTATCTTTATAATATAAATAATTCCAAAAATTAGGCTTGAATACATATACTCAGTGAATGCAGCCAAACAACTTATATCAATCGATCAGTATTTTGATTAAATTTAATTCATAACAACACTAGTGAACTGCACACAAAAATCATTTTAATCAGGACATTCAAGAATAGCAATTCATTATATAGATGGAAAGTTTTAGCAGCAATTTATCAAAATCTTTCCAACCTAATACCTGCACTGAGTTTCGTAAAATATTCTTCAGTCATTTAATAATATTTGAGGTTTAATTAATCACAGTATCAAGCTTGTCCAAAAAGACACTGGAACTAATTTATTTAGGGAAAAATGAAGGACTCAAACCATTCAGTAATCTTGCAATCTAAATTTTTGTAGCATATTAGATTAAAATAACTCTGAACGATCCATTTGGGAACTGTTTCATTAATCAATGAAGACTAATCAGTCAAAAGGATGACTTCCTTTGAAGAGTCAAATTTTTTTTCCTGCATGCATCAAAATTATTTTCCAGTAAGGTTATGAAGCAATCTTCTTGTATCATTTTTGCTAGATTTTTTTTTTAAATAAGAGCAATACCTTTTGAACCAAATCTTCAAATGTAAATTGTAACCTGCTCTAATGACACTGAGTCATGTAAAAAGCTTACCCCTCACTTTTTTGCCATCATCTCATAGCACAAAGCCATCTAAGCGCTTTCATGCAATTTGTAGTCAATGGTCCCTGTAAAAACCATCTGTAGAAGTTAACTTTTTTTTTGGTACGTGATGATTTCTCATTGACATCTTTTGCCTTACAGTAATCTCTGGTCCTGTTTTGTGCAGCACTTTCACTTTTCAGCTTCCACTGGGATTTCTTGCACTGAGATGAGCAATGGCTAAAAGCTGGTCAGTGCTGCAGTTCAAGGATGGTGCAAGTCATTTCTATAGTGTAACTTCTTCAGCTTTAGTTCTCCTTATTCACATTCTTAATAATCTCCTGGTTTGTTCTCCATACACAAGAGAGTTGATTTAAATGACCAAAAGTCAGCAATAAATTGTCTATACTGTAAAACTTCAAGATTTCAAATAATGTTCCTTTTTTTTTTTTCTTTTTCAGTAGCTAAAAAAAAAAAAACCAGAATTGTAAAGGTCTTTCAGTATAAATCTAATAATAAAACCCTGGTGGATGAAGCACTTGTGGGGTACAAGAGGCCCAGGCTGAAACCTCTCCTCTGTCATTGTCTGACATTAAAAATCATTGTGCTTTTCACCAGGCTGGAAAATGACCCTCAGCCTTTTCCACTCAGTGTTTATTTTATACAAGACCAAATGGCTCTACCAGGCTCCAGTAGGAAAGCAATCCATGCTGGCATAACTGACAGGCTGCTGGTGTAACTCTAGGCAGGAGGTGATATACTAGTCTTGAGCTTAATATTGTGAGCTCACATCTTCTATATTAGGTTTCATGTTTCTATGAGTGAACCAGTGCAACTACCTGCAGAAATTGCAGAACTAATGATTTTTATGAAGTCTGTGACTGTTATTTTATGGATTGGGAAAGCTGTGTTTTCCCTTGTTTTGCCAGGCAATGGACCTGTGTATCATATGACCAGCCAGATCAAGAGTATCTCAGCCCTTTGGCTGTGAAAACTGTGAGTATGAATGTATAACCCATGCCCTGACAAAATCTGATAAGTAAAAAGTTTTTGCAAATTAGTTTGGAAGAGAAGTGTAATGTTCTTTTATCATCATTCAAAATATGTCAAAGAAATTGTTCAAGCTGCATACAAATGAAGACAAAATTGGCACTTGTACTATAAGAAATGTGTCCCAATAGAATATGCTGTGGTAGAAACTCATGATCAGTATCTTTCTCAATGGGCGTACACGTGAGGAATGTGAACCAGCTTCAGTTTTCCACAAAACTCCCCCAGTTTTTCTGGTACTCTGTCTTCTTTACAGGACTGATAGCTCCATGGCAAATAACAGTCTTATTTCATCTCTCAGGCAGCTATCTACCTGAGGCATAGAGAATTTGAATCTCTCACATTTACATCTGAAATCCTCATGCTGATAGCACACAAACATATTCTAAAAATATTTGATCACCGCTTGATGGCCATGGCTTCAAATACGTCCACTTATTCAATGATGAGACTTTCAACTTGTCAAAATTTGATATCTGGGCAGTGGGAATTGCAGGGACTGCATCCTGGAGTCCCTTGGCATGGTGTGTGCAATAGGGGTTCATTCTGATGGGAATTCCCATTTGTCTGGAAACTCAGTGTCTTCCCAGGGCTTTCCAAATAACAGGAAACAGCAGTAGTCAGAACTTGAAGAAGTTGTTGCAACAGCAAAGAATGCTCAAGTTAGTCTAAGCCCGAAATTTTTGGTTCGCTAGTTTTTTCAGTGCTTTAAGTGGATTTCAGTCAGATTCATAATTAGAAGGAAAGTTTAAAAAATTTCCTGAAAAAAGGGTGGGTTTTTTGTGAAATTTCAATTCAGGCTTCCGAAAAATTCTCAAGATTTTGATGCTGAGATATGACATACTGATGTATGATATAATATTTCGACTGCAACTTTTCAAAGCAATGAATGGCAGCTTCTAGGCTGATCCAAGCATATTTTTCTTATTTTGTGGATCAAAATAGCTCCTATTTGAATTGCAGCAAAACACATATAGCCAGTCATAAGAGGGAAGAAGAGAAAGAAAACATAAGGGGGGAAACCAGCTGTTCCTTACAGAAACAAGTGTGATGGTAGACACCTGTTTAAAAAACATTTAATTATGGTGCAGTTTGGAACTCTCTGATGTAAACACTAATTACTGTCACTGGTGGTCCAGGGCTGAATCCAGTCCAGTGGAAAAATCTGTGTTGCTTATCGTGTTTTCCTCATAGGAGACAGGGAATGGTGTTTAATAGCATGGGACCCCGGACACCTGAATGCTTTCTTTGATGCCTGTGCAAGGCAAGCACTTGGTCCCTCAAGCTGCTGTAAGTGTACCAGTGCAGTGCCTGAGAGGGAGAAGAAATGCTCCCAAATGGCACCTGGTTCTTAGGTAGATGTGTGCGCATCTTTGTCTAAGTTGAGTAAGAAAAAAAAATTAATAGTGGTGTATACAATAAAAATTCTGTGGTTCGCCTGGGAGTAAGTGTTGGCTCTCTAGAGTAAGAGATCCCTGCTCCTGAATGAAAGCTCTCAGTCCTGTCACTTCTGCAGATGTGTACTGAGCGGTGCCCAATTCTGAAACCACACAGTACTTTTTGACCACTTCACTTTTTAAGTGATAAGATAATGCATTAAAAAACAACTTAGTAGTTCATTTGCTTTGACAGACACCGTTTATGTTTAATTTTGTAGGAAATACTGCATGGTGTAGTAAATCCAAGTGAAATAAAGCGTCACTGCCACACAGGGCGATTAAGCTTTAATCTCAAGGAGATTTGTTAGCTGCTGTGGATAAGTGTCTATGATAAGGTGCAGAAATCGGTGTGCATTGCTTTTCTGTTGTCTGGTATTGTGCTGTTCGCATCTATATGGAGGAATTATTCACAGTACTACATCCAATGTATCTCGAATATGGCTAAACTTATCTGACTTTGCTGGTGATGATTTTTTCCTATTGAGAGATTATATCTATCTGCCTGGGTAACAGATTGAAAGTACTGCTCAATCCTTTTGCTTAAATGAATAATTACTTTCAGCAATCCTAACTAATTTAAAAGATGGTAATGTCTTGTATTGTTTCCAAAGAGTACTGCCAGCTTCTGTCTTTTGAGAATGTCATAGAAGAAATCTGCATGTCTGCTCCATCATCACAGGGAGAATGGACGACTGGCAAGTAACAAGACCTACAACTGCCTAATTCCTTTCTTCTGCCTCTCATTGTCACTGCAAATATAAATGAATGGCGAAGCGTATGAATCTCTGATCTCCAGAGAGCCTGACCTGGGGATGGCAACAGTGTTTTCTGTCCCCACACTTCTTTCAGAGGTTCCCACTTTACTGCCCGACCAGCTCTGCTGTTTGTGTCCAGGTCACAGCTTGACCTGTAGAAGGATGCCAGGTTCCTATTGGTTTCCCCATACCATGTTCTAGGCTGAAATGATGCAGAATTTGCTGCTGAAGCACCTGAGCAGCCCTGAAGTTGGGCTGGGGACCTCCAAAAGAAGCAGCTAAGGCAGAAACCGTTGTGACATCCACAACCAACAGTGGGAGAATGGGGGAGGAGGAGCGTTGGCTGCACTGGGGAGAGTTGGCAGCAATTTAAAGGGCAGAGAGAAAAATATTAGTAGGATTTTTAAGACTGCTTAGTACATATGTGTGGGAGAGACAGAATGTTTAGAGGTGTTTTCAACAATTTGCTGATTGCTCAGAGCAGTTATTTATCTACCTTAAAGGAAAGCTAACTTATATTTTTACAGGTGGAGGGAGATGCATGTGCTTAAAGGGTCAGTATATGTAAGCTTGGAAAAGAGTATGTGTGGTTTGGGCCATTTAAATACATGTTCCGGAAGAGATAAAACACCTGCAGTGGTTAAATTACTGTGTGAAATACAAGTCTAAGATATTAGAAATGTAAAAAAAAAACACAAAAAAACAAACAAAAAACAATTGGAACATCTGCTCTATCACCCAGGCCAAGATATCATGATCAAGACCTTTTGATGTGCATTCCTGGCTAGAAATATCATAGTAGCAGCTCCTGTAGCAGAAATAAAGAGTCTTTATCTTACCTGGGATATAGAGTTATTTGAGAATGAGAAGATAGATAGCCCTGTATTTTGTTCTCTTGCAAAAGGGCTGTGTAGCATGTGTGATAATGGTTCCTGGGATGTCAAAGTAAGATTTGCTCAATTTGTTTATGGCCTTCCTAGTCTCTGTGAAATTGCCTGGTAAGATAACTGGAAGCAGAAGGTCAAGAAGCCTCTTTCTACAGGTTGTGTGGCTTTGACTCCAGCTATGTATCTTCTTTGTGAAGTTGCTTCTGATAATGTCTGGTTTGGTAGCCTTACTTTTAAATGAAGGTAGAATATATTTTGGTGGGTGCTGCTGAATCACAATAGGCTACATGAAATGGTTTTCATTTCACTAGGCAGTGAATAGTTTTGTTCTCTCCCTCTACGTATTTCATTACATGAAGATTCATTCCAACACATCCACAGCTTGCCTGAGTCTTCTTAATTGAAGAACACCCCATACAAAAAGTCATTTACGACTCTACCAGATGCATTGCTTTATTTAGGCAAAAGCAGTCTTGTTATCTGTCATTTTGCAGCTGATGTGAAAGCTCTGAATGGAGCATTGGCATTATCTGTTTGACAATGATTTGATGCAATACTACACTGTGCTATAAATTAGTGTCAGGAAGCAAAATGCTAATGATAGGGGCCCCTGTATGCACTGGTGACTTAAATAGCATGTTTCTTTAAAATTCTGCAGTGACTCACTCTCTTTTAAATAAAACCCCTTTGAGCTATTTAGATAATACCATGTAGCTCCAGTGCATATTTCCTTCAATTCTGAGTACTTCAGTGTTTACTTGAATAACTATCCATACAAGCTTTTGAGCATTGCGCTGGATAATACCTTGAAACATATTTGTGCAACAAGATTTTTTCAAATAAATGTTTGGATATTAAGTGAAATGGTTGGACTCTGTTTGCTCATGCACTACAGTGAGCAAAATTGAAGATAACAGTGGTTTTGTGTTCCTTCTTGGATATGATATCAGGCATAGGTGAAGTCCTGAGCAGCATTTTAAATGTACTCAACAAATTTCAGGTCTCTGTTTTGTTTTCTTTCATGCAAGCAAGTAGGCATTGACTAGAGAGAATTTCCCATGTTCAATGGAGTCAATTTGCTTTTGGGTTCCCAGATCCTTCAGGCACATGTTGACTGAGTACTGCTGATTTTTTTTGGCACCATTACAGTTTAGCCAGACACGTGCATTTACAAGTGCCTTCTTTCTTGCAGTTTTAAGTGTCGGTGAACACTGCTGATGTCGTAAAATTTTCTCCAGGTTTTCAATGAAATTGTCTATTTCTCTACATGTAGGCAAATATGTCAATATTTCAGCTTTGTGCTGCTTTTTTCATTCCTACATACACACACTGGGCATTCTCAGTGCTCTTCAGGACTGAAGACATTTCCAAGACAGTGCCATTGAAAAGAAAGTCACTGATGATTATGATCTATTATGTTCTGCTAATAACTTTCTATGGCAGTTGTTATCTACACATTGAGGGATTTAAAGAAATGGAAACAGCTCCTCAAAAAGGAGAAAATACATCTTGTCTTTTAGGATATTTAATTGCAGGGTATACTCCTTACTTTTCAGAACCAAACAAAGATTTTAGAGCAGTATCTTTCATAACTGGGCCTTAACAGATGACTAACAAATCCTTCTCAAGCCCAAGATCTTCCCATCATCTACAACTTCATCTTATTCCGTAAAAAAATTGTGAGATGGAAAATGAGATCTGCAGCAAAAGTGAGGGAAAATAGTGACAATCTCAAAGATGAAGAATACTCTCCTACTGAGAATATATTATATGGAATGCTTCCTTTAGCTTTGCCCAGAAGTTGTTATAGGGCTTCTAACCTGAACACCTTGAGTCATTCAGGCATACAGACAGAAGTTGTAGAAAAAGATATTTAAGGTAGCCATCATTTAATTTGATAAAGGATTTATCATTTTAGAATAGCATCCTACCCTGTACCTGGAAATGAATTCAAAGATGCCGTTATTAACAGACCATAGACATAAAATATCTTGCAATAGACTGGCCTTTTTTGTACCAGTTCAAATTCACTGAAAGAGAAGCATTAGTAATAACCTGACAGAAAAAAAAAATTGTCCCTTTGGCATAATCTGTCCTGTAGGTATTAATAATAAAATAATTCCTTGAGTCTACATTGTGGTTCATGCAAAAATGAAAGCACAAATTGCCCTCATTCCATGCCACTTCCAGTTGTGAACAATGGCATGTCTGGAAGTATTCATATTATCAGTCCTAAAATCCATGTGTGTTTCAGTGAAGAGAAAAATCCAGCGATTCATCAGTTATAAGCTAGACATATATAGCTGAGGAATGACAAAATTGTTTCTCTACTTTTGTATAGGCAGAATTTGTTGTTTTCACCACCAATTACATAACGCAAATCATCCCCACAGCACCCGTATCAAAAGCGAAAGGGATCAAAAGATGAAAATGAACCACTGAACTGGGTGCATTTCTACACACTCTGTCTATGAAGCAAGACAGTATTTCCACTCCAGAGCTCTCTTTTCTCTTCATTGTTCACTTCTGGTAATTTTACACTGAACATACAAGTTGTCTTCATAATCACTGAATTCAAATAATTCCTTGGGAACAAACAAAGAAATATGTCGCAAGGGAGTGTCTGTTCAATGGCAGGAAGGGCAGCAAGAGTGGGGCCTGTGAGCACCTGTGTTTGATGGAGATAGGAGGATGAATACAGAAAAGGTTTCAAGAAAGGTAGAGAAGAGAAGATAGGGGAGGACAAAAAGAAAGACAGCAGGAAGAGATAATACAAGAAAGGAAAATCAAGGGAATAGGAGAGAAAAGTGTCACAGAAGAGTCGTATGAAACAAATCCTCAGATGCCTGAGAGTGGCTGGTCGTGATGCCACTTATGTTTATTACTCCGTGTTGATTATGTAGCACTAAAAGCAGCCCTATTGTCTTACTGCTGTGACTAAAAGCAAAAAACAGGCACTACACAATTCATTCAGGGGAAAGAGACTGTAAATGGGTGCATTCAGGGCAAGACAATGAGTTATATTTCTTGTTGTTTTTTTCTCCTAAGATCTTGTTTCCCTCCCCACATTCAGTGTACAGGTGGCACAGCCAGTACTTCCAGCCTTGTAATTGTTTGCCCATTGCTCTGTCCTCTGTTTTTGCACGTTTTGACTAAATCAAACCCAAAAACGTTATAGATGTGAGCAAGAGGACTCACTCCTCTCCCAGGGCAAAGGCAAAGGGAATTAATATGTTTCACTTCATCCTTCCACTATTAGTAACTCTCAGAAGACCATAATTGCTTCCCCACACTTCCACATTAGCAAGCTTTACCTAAGGGTTTCACCAGATGATCCCCTTCTTTTCCACAGGTTCACTAGGCTGCTCGAGCGGCTGGCAGCTGAAGATGACTTTCCGTCCCCTACATGCATGCGGACCACAGTCGATGTGGTGAATGCGCTGCGTACGTTCCTTTCAGGCTTAGCGAGGATGATATAGACCTTGGGCACAAACATACACCCAAGGGCCACTGTGGCACTCAGACTCACTGAGAAACACATGGTGATTATCTTGTAGTTGCTTCCAAAATATATTGGCACAAAAGCCAGCCAAATGATGCAGGTGGTATACATTGTAAAGGCGATGTACTTTGCTTCATTGAAATTAGCTGGGACATTTCTTGTCTTAAATGCATAAAACGTGCAACTCAAAATTAATAATCCATTATATCCAAGGGGAGTTACAACACCCAAGTTGGTGGTGTTACAAATCAGGTAGACCTCTCGGATGCTTGGGTAATCATGCATTATATCTGGTGGCTCCATTATAAAGAGGGCAACAATTATGCCTAATTGTATACATATCAAGATAAATGCAATAACCAGTTGGGCACAGGCACTCATGAACCTAGGTTTCTTTGTACAAATCTTCTTCTTGCTTCCAGCCAGGATTCTTGCAATGCGGTTGGTTTTAGTTACTAGAGCAGAATAACTCATAGCTGGGGAGAGGCCAATACCAATTCGTTGAAGATAACAGTAAATCTGTTGAGGTTTTGCGATGAGGCAGAAAGTGCATAAGTAACCCAAGCAGATGCCAGCTAGAATGATGTAGCAAAGTTCTCGGCTGGATGATTTGACCACTGGAGTATCACGGTACATGATGAATATAGCTGTAACAAACAAGGTGGCCAGCAGACCCAGACATGCAAAAACAACTGCTGCAATTGGTTCAGGATCACCCCATCTGAGATACTGGACTGGGATGAGGTCACAACCTACAGAAAGAGAAAAAAAGAAGGTAAACTGAACTATGTAGAAATGAGACTCATTAATGATATAGTTAGAGGTTTTCCTGACACTTCTTTTCATCTTTCAGGAAGATGCTATTATAATGAGTGTAGGCTAAAATTATGTAAATATAATGGAACAATAAATACTTTTCAGTGACAGCTTATTTCAGTAATGATCCAGTTTATCTGGAGTATAACATTATGACTGAAAATGTGGCCAAGCTGATTAAGATCAGTCACCTTCCTTCACAGTGGAATTTTCCTTTAAAATTTATGAACAAATTTCAGAATCAAGTTGCATTACCTCAGTGCGAAATTCTTCAGAGTTGTCTGCATACTATATGCTCTTACAGGATTGGATGTCAGTGCTACTAATTATGTTGTACGCTGTGAAGGATATTGGTACTAGTTGAATAATTACGGAGAGGAATCTTACAGATTCCAGCTGTCAAGAAAAAGACAGTGTTTCTTTAACAGATATGCTATCCTTTTTCTAACAAAAATTTTCTGGTATCAGAATTACGATGATAGGTAATTAGGGATGGCACACCCTTTTCCCCTTTCTTTGTCTGTCCTTCATCCTTTCGAGACTTCTGGGGAATTAAAGCCTCATCTAACTCATTAAATCAAACTGAAGTCAAATTAGTGTCACAGCTGAACTGAAACAGTGCAACCCCACCTGAGGATACTTGTTTTTCAGTTTCTCTATAGATTTTATCGAGTCATTCTATGTACACATCATAGAAAGACAAAGAAGCTTCTCATTCCACCGTGTGAAGATCAATGGACAGGAGTAAAAGTTGGCAGAAAACTTGTTGCTGGCATCCCTCCTCCGTCCCTCCTTTCCTTTTGCACTGCAAAGCCTAGATAGCTCTGGAAGCCACAAGGAATACAGGGGGAGGACCTTGATGCTCTGGAGCACAACTTCCTGACAATAGTAGACAAGTTGGTACTGCCAGCCAGGGCAGGACTGCTGGAGGGAGATAACAGAGACAAGGAAATGCAACTCTACTTGGATTAAGCTTGACTAACCTTGACTGCAAAATCTAAATGACCTCAAAATTTAGGACTGTTGTAATCAGTTTGCCATCTTCTGGCTAGGTCAGACAGAACTGTGTCAGCCTGACTTAGGATGAGTGGCAGTAAGACACTTCGCCCTGGGAGGATGGACATGGGAGGAGTGCTCACATCTGTATTTTCAGCAGTGAGGGTAATCTGATGGACATCTGAATGCTAAGCAATTCCAGTTAATTAGGGAACCTGGGACCTCAATGTCTTGATGAATAGGAGTAAATGTAGATATCAGGACTATAATTTGAGAATTTCTACATGCAAGATCTACTCTTCGCCTTTTCCTTTAAGTAGAGTTAAAAGTTTTTTCAAAGCTGTCACTGGTATTCTTATTAGTAAAAATCATTTGATGAAATGGTATGGGTAGATATTAGGCTTAGCTCCTCTCTTATCCCAGTATTTCTGTATTCTATATCTCTACAAAATTAATCTTACCAAAAATATAATACCTACAATAAGGTGGTATACTCAACAGATTGTGTAGCAAAAGTATGAGGTAGATCTGTATTCTTGGAGAAAAATCATAAGGATTAGAGTCAACAAATCCTTGACATTAGTACAGTTAAAGGATACAAATTTGCAGTCATTCTAGTGCAACGGAATGCAGATTAATTTCCTGTCCGTATTTTTTACTGCTGTGGTGTGTAAACTTTTCTGTTACAATAATAAACATATTGTCATGTCTTAATGTAACAAAATATATTTAGATTTTTACAAAGCCCTCTCATTAGCAGTGGTTGATGATACCTATTTAACTGCTGTTGGTTTTAAATGGTTTTCTTATTCAATGTAAGAGACACATGATATTTTGTTCTGTTTTTGTCAATATTAATTGTAGCACAGGAATCACACAAACACTTTATACCAGTAGGCTGGTAGAAGAAGGATGAAAACTAGAAAGCATACTCTGGTGTGTACCGATATCCCCATGTGGGTTTTTCCCCAAGAAGTTTTATGGTCTATAACCTATTTCTGATCTTACAAAAATGTAGTTAATATTTTTGGGGAAAAAAAATGTTACCAATGTCTAATACTACTATAGATGCTTGGACAGGAAGTTTGAAGAGAAAAGGTCTTTATCTGACAGCTGGCCTTTACATGCAGAAAATGATATAGGGGCTGAATTTTTCTCATTTTATAAGGTCGCAGCAGAGGTGAATCATAACCAAGCATTTCTCATTAGTTTCAAACTGTTTCATGCCTTTCTTGTTTTATTACTCTTAACATTCTCTTAACAAAATACCTGAGAAAGCATTTGAAAACTTGTCCCATTTTTCCCCCATCATTGGGAATACTTTACAAGGAGAATGCTAAACTGTGCAATGATTTATTCCTCAATTAAGATTTAAGCACTAGATATTATTCATAAAGTAATGATTGGTGAGGTTTTCATATAACAGCTTTGCAGCTAATGGCTTCCGATGACACTTTGCAGAAAGGGATATAACTAGATCAAGTAAAAGAAATATGGGAAAACAGCACTGTGAGTGTTCAGGTTAGCTTGATGGCCAGGATTATACCAAGGCAAAAGCTGAGAAATGGTAACACAGGAAGAGCTCATTCCTATCCCCTAAATCTGCATATGCTTAATGGCCATTTGGACACAATCCTGCCCCACAGTCCACCTCTTATGTTTCATTAACATCTCCAAGTACCCAGAAAGTCTTCTTTCCTAGCTGGCTCAGGAACTCCAGGTGAAACAGAGCCAGCAGCCTTGTCTTGTGGTCCCTGCAGTGTGCTGAGGCAATCTTTGGCTTGTGGAAAGCCTATTAAGAACGGGTCCAATTTAGAGCAGGTATGGAGCTGTTCTACTCTATACTCAAGTGTACACCACTTCCAGGACCGGAGATCCAGTAAAATGGATGTAAAACTGCCTCTCTATTCTTCTGGCCAGAAACGTAGCCAGTGGGAGCGAGTTACTTGGTATACATGTGATTAGCAAGACAATCTGACATAAAAAATCAGAATTCCATTTATTGGACTTTCTGGGGAAAGGATTTCCAAAAGGACCATGAAAAATCACTGACAAATTACAGAAAAGGTTCAGATATTTTGGAAAAAAATCTGTCTGCTTCAGGGGTGGGCTAAATTGTACCATAAAAGAAGAGAGCTCTTGAAGGCTCGACCACTGCCATAGGTCTATTAGTACCCTGTAGTCTCATCATTGAGCTAAACTTGTCGCTTATTTCTGATCTTTCATATTGCTTTAAAATTAGTGCATCTGGGAAAAGAGTTCACAATTATGAAGCACTCTATTATAGTCCACATTTTCTGGGGATTTGATCATGACACTGTTTTAATTTGTCATGATAGCCTTGATGCCTGAGACCTTCCCATGCCTGCAGCATTCATAAAACTGTATCAGTTTAGCAGTGAAAATCCCTTTCATGGTAGGCAATATAAAATATATAATTAAACTAGTTCCAAAGGTAAACATGACAGACTTAGGCTTGTGAATAGGATGCACTATGGAAAGGGAAGGGAATTCTGTGAAATCTCTTAAGTCAACATCATGAACTAAAGCTCACTGAATCTGCACATGGAGACTAAAACTGGTAGAAAATTACTATTAACTTAGTAAATCCTAAATATTTTCCAGTGGGGTGTGGCATCCTGGGCAGTGAGCTAAATCCCTTGACAAAAGACTTGGTTTTCTTGGTAACTTTTCACAGACCCTTCGAAGTATAGCAGGAGTCTAAACACCAAGAATGAAACCTAATCAACCTAGCCACATCTTAGTTGTGAAGGAGGGTCTCCTTCACAACTAAGTAGTGTGTATGTGTATGTAGAAGTCAGAATAAAAATCTACATGAAGCTGTTGGAGTAGCTTTTATAATAGCAATTTTGTTTGTTTGTTTTTTTTTAAAAACCTCCAAATTTTTTTGTTTTAAAAACCTCCAAACTAGGCAAAAGTGAGGATTACACTCTTCAAAGCCATGTGTGAGAAAGCAGCCCTGTGACTTCCACATGGAATATAGACCAACTGAAGTGAGAGAGGACATCTTTAACATTTTGGTGCAAAGTTCTGGTGCTCTGATAAAGCATTATGGTCACCAGTTCTTTCCCCTGTTCTGGTGGGACCTTTCACAGTTGCTACAGTAGCAGAGCATGTAGAGGTGACTGTGTGCTGGTTTAGCTGCTGCAGTTCCCTGGCTGGCACATTTGCTGAAGCCATCAGTGAATGCAAGTTTGCATAGTCAGTGCATGCAGCTGAGGACTGCGTATGTGTTTATTCTGCCACCTCTTCAGGTCAGGAGTTGGGATCAGTCACATCTTAAACTGTGAGAGCTGGGGCATCTGTAGCTCAAGAGCCCAAGTCCCTAGTAACTCAAATACACTGATTTAGCTGCACATTGCAGGAAAAGGCAAGGCTATGAATCTTCAAATAATACATCAAAGTTACTCTGTGACCACATGGGTAATGATTCCTTAACTACACAAATGTGCAGAATGACTGGAACAGCTGATGAATTGCAGCAATAATCTATCCTTATGTTAGCTCTAATGTTTTGATTTAAGTTTCACCAAAAAATGCTGTCTCTGTGTTGTAAATGTTTTGTTCTAATATGTTGTGCTCAGCAAACTTTCCATAGTGTAAGGCACAATTACAAGTGGATTCTTCTGGCTTTCTTGGGAAGTTCCCCTTCGTCCAGCTGAGGAACCTCCAAGAGCTGTTCGTTGAGCTCAGCATTCTTGAATCAGCTCACTTGAACCTGAAGCACTGTGTGGCTTGTGCTGGAGGCTTGAGGTGTAAATGGACTTGAAGCTAAAGTCCACACCTTACTTGGAACATGTAATTGAGGGGAGAAAAGTCCACAAACCCAGCAACAAAAGAGGGGGGAAAATGATAGCCAGAGATCCTGGTCATCATGTTGCCACCTGAACCCTTAACTCTTCTTCACCTGCTTTCTCCAAGAGGCTGATAGAGACTGAGTTATGGAAATGGTTATATTTCATATGGAATAAAAAAAAAAGGAGGAGAAAAGGCAGGCCATAGAAAATCAGGGTGAAAACTGGATATTACCTCTGCTGATACAAATTTTTAATGTTAAAAACGACCAGATAAAAATTGTGTCATTCTACCATCGGTCTGAATCACAGCTTCACCAGATATGGTCAAAAGCAAAATCTTAGTAACTTTTTAGCAGCAAAATCAATGTCAGCACAGGCTAAATTGTGTTCTGCCTCATGCTCACAACTTCCACACCACTGCCGAAGTTACCAAGGGCTGTAACTTTATTGCAAACAACAATACAAGAAAGAAGCTGGATAGCAACCGTTTGAAAACATTTTGGGCAAGAGATGAATGATTTTTTGGCTTGGAGGGGACAGGACCCATTCTTATGAGACACCAGAGCCTCAGACCCCTGTGGCTTCTGCCACAGCCCAGATCAAACTGCTGCAGGAAGAGCCAACCAAACCCCTCCAGAGATCCACCAAGATCCACTGCCAAACATCGCCCCTGCCCTGAGGGTGGTTTTCCCAAGTGCCAGCAGCGGGCAGTCCCCCCCAGTGCCCTGAGTCAGGATAGCAGTGGCTCCTGGCATTGTCTGTTCTCCGTGGCTCCAGCTGACAGCACGAGCAATGCTCTCAGGATGAGGGAGGCAGTCATCCTCGCTTCTTGGTGAGGAACCCAGATTGCTGTTAGCTGAATGGGATACAGCATCAGCATTGTCAGAGCCCTTTGAAATGGCTGTTTTATCACTTAGAGGTGGGGTGCCCTTTTTTTTTTTGGTTCTTTGCAATCAAAGAATTGTCAAGATACTCCAGCTCTTGCCTGGCGTTTTCAGACAGGTAGACAAGATGATGATGCCACTGTCCTGGGTTTAACTGTATCTTATTTGGTGGAAAAATTTTTGTAGCTATAGTAAAAAATGTACATTTTTGATATTTAGCATTATCTGTGAATGGCAAATAAAACATTTCAAGTGCTGTAAAATATTTCAGCTCCTATTTTCACCAGAATCCAATTAAGAAAAACAAATAGCCAGTGCATTTGGAGTACACAGAAAATGAGAAAAATGTCAATACAGGCTGAAGATAATCCAAGTGTCACTGAAATTAATATAATCTACTTCCCTTCCAGTCCCTGAGGTCACTAGACAAAACCTTGTTTCTGTTATTATTGTATGCTGTCCCTAAATCACAGAAAGAGGGAATAATTGCCTCTTCCCATCTCAAAAATGTCCTTAAACAAACACTAGGGATAACTGGACCAAGAAGTCCCTACCTCCACTGAAAAACCTCTGAGATGCTAAACAAAACTTATCTGGTCTTTCCAGAGTATCCTTTTTGAATGCATAAGGCCATGTTCTCAAAGTCAGTTGAGTTTCTTGAAGAACAAATAGCCTTTTTCATCAAACTACTGAAAAATTCATTGCATCGAAGTTCGGTCCTCACTGTTAAGAATTTCCCTTTATTTGTATCTAAACATGCCTGAAATCTATTTCTCTTCCCTCCAGTGCGAATATAATGCAAAGAAGGATTTTGAGGAATAGTGGAGATGTTGACATATACTTCTGGAATTGAATCCGTGAGCTTTTCCTGCTCTAATTGAGTATTCGGCTCAGTCACAGAGGCCATACTAACGTGTGAAGTGGTGCTGTAATGCATGGATGTCGCTAACAAAATGCGTGGGGAAGAACAGGAGTTACAGTCGGTTGGAAAGCACATCTTGATACTAAAACAAGAGGAAGAAAATTACTTGGGGTGCATGTTGGGGTGGTACAGATAAATTTGGAGACAAGGAAGAGAATTACTATTTTTTTTGTCCAAGGAGGAGCCTGGTCCCTGAGGAATGTTGTATGCACAAGCAATTATACTGAAATTTTTGACGAAATAAAATATAGGCAGCTAAACGTTCCCTTTCTCACCTCAGATTCACTTCTAGATGGAGTTGTTTTCCAGTAAAATATTTAATTGAGATAAATTCTTCCTCCCAGTTGTCTTTCCCACTATCTTTGGACTTCCTGTACCTTTCTGTACTTCAGATCTCAGAGGTCTTTTTATTTTCTAAGAATAATTTTCCTACATGTATTGCATCCCTTTGTCTTCTCTCCTGCATCTGAATTCTGATATTCCACAGGTGGCTTTAAAAAAGCATTAATCTCTCTTCCTTCCTGTGAACATCATCCCTGCCATCACACATTTTATGTAGTAAAGTTTGTGGCACAAAACTAATACTAGTCATTGAACGTAAGAAAGATGGAGCAATGTTTTGTTGTGTGAGCCAATAAAAGATTCCAAAAAATGTTTTTATCTAAGTTCGGATCTCTGGCAAACAGCGAGGTACAGCTCCACGCTGAAAGCCTTCTCAGGCGTGTGACTGATACATTTACAGAACTCTCATCTGAGGGTGATCATCCAAGGAAGACTTATTCCAATGAGCTTTTCATATGTGCAGCCTTGTGGAGCTGACATTACCTAAGACATGGCTTTATCAAGCAGCAAAGAAACAGACTGCTGCAGTATCTGATGTAGGGACATTTCAAGGAGATTAGTGTATGCTTTATAAAACTGAAAGGAAATTTCCTTGCCAGAATACAGAATACATCTCCCTCTCTTTACTTTTTAGTTCACATCTGTTACTAAGTCCTACACTGTAAAGAAGAATGAGAGGCAATGTCTTTACAAGCTGCAAAAATTGGAACTGTAAAAACTAAAACTATATGGAACTATTAAAAATACAGCTCAAGATATTATATGGATACGATGGGAACAGACTTTTTAAAATGTGTTTTTGATACGAAGCTAAATAAGGCAAGATCTGGACATCAGGTGAATAGTAAATTAGGTGGGGACTACACAGCTCTGAAGCTACAGTGATGGGTATCTTGTTACCAGGAGTGCATATTGTGTCAGCTGTGCTCTCAGAGGCCAAGAGGGGGTTCAGTTTCCAAATAGCTCCTGCTGAATTTGTGCTTGGCTGAGGAACAAGTGTTAGGTCTCCTGAGGAGCATTGCTTGGCACTGATGTTGAGGGGTTGTTTTGTGTGCATATCAGCCTTGGTCCCTATAAAGGCATAAAATGTGTGTCTAAAGCCATATGAAAGGATTGCAAAATGTAGCAGCTCATGTAATACACAAAGCATTGGCTTGACTAAAGACAACTGCTTTCCTTTAAAACGACCAGAGCTGGGTGGAAAATCGTTGACTCATCCCACAAGGGCTTTTGAGGTGCCACCCCCACCTCCTTTTCCATCCTGAGAACAAATTAAGGTCTTCAGAGGGTAAATCCTCCCACAAGCCCAGACTGATGCCTTCCCTGAGGCAGAGCAATGCCCCGGGACCATTGCCAGGGAGCCAGACCAAAGCACAGAGCCCAAAGGCCATCCTGGTGACTGTTTGCCCACTTTGCTTATGTACGGTGCTTATGGGGAAGTTTGCATCACTGCTGTTTCAGAAGTGGGTTCTCTGTCAGTCCAATGAGGCACTTGGAGCAAGTTCCCTCCTAACTGGTAGCAGCTCCTTTTCCAGCTGGTCTGGATTGGGTAAGTAATGATCTGCCACACCTCAGACAGTAACCTCAGTGGTTGAAGAGTTGACCATTAGGACCAGTAGACCTTCATAAACTGACCAGCCTGGTATAGTGGCCTGGTCCCTGCAATGTGGGCTTTGGAGGCTCCTGGATGGTTCAGCTGGGATGTGAATCTGAGCTTGTATGGCATCCTCAGGACTCTGCTCTGAAGGAATGGGATACATGGGACAGGGTCTCTTTCCCTGCTGCTTTTTCTCCTGACACAATAAAGCTTTCCATGAGGTGAGAGGGTTTTGCTGGCTGATTGCTGAGTGTGCAGTGAGGCAGGGCTGGGAGAGTGGGGACAGAGGAGCACTTGGAAATCCATTTTATTGCCGTTTCCGTTGTATCGCTGTTTCCATTTTCAGAGTTAAAAGTTTTTTTCTCAGGGAAAGTTTCACGTTTGATATTTTCTAAAAAAATACACCATCAGTTTAATGGCTAAATGATGTTTTTCCCATAATTAGGCAACGTAGCTCATATATTACAGCAATACAACATTACTTACCAGGAAAGGATTCACTTTTTATATAGTAATCTGTCTATAGGCCAAGCCTTGCCCAACACTCTTCCACTTACATGAATTTATCCAGCAGACTGTTTTTCCTTTGGTCTTCTCTCTCTCTCACCTCAGTCACTTCTTACCTCATCCATAGCAATTATATGTAAACCAAGTCTGTGAGCTCTTCAGGAAAAAATCTGTCTCTTCTCCCCTTTTCTAAGCAGAGCCTGGCATAATATGAACCCTGAACAGCGTTTTGAAGTGGTGTGTGCTGTGAACATTTGAATACTTGAATTCTGTTTATTAGCCATAAAGAGGAGAGGCTGTGGGTTACAAGTACTGGAGTAATTTGCCTCTAAAGTAGCTGAATTGGTATTCTGCAAGATCACAGAAATCCACGCCATGGCAGGGAGAAAGTGAACCCTTTATTCTATCAGCCTCTCTGGTGAAAAAAAGGACCATTGCAAACCTAAGTCTCTTTGAAGCATTCATGCTTTTAGCAGCAGTAACTATGACAACTAATTCATAACTTTTCAGATTAAAAAAGAAAGTACTGCATGACTCTATCTACTTGCGAGGAAAATAAAACCGTCTAAAGTTTGACCTCGCTTGACAATTTCTCTGGCAAGGACTTAATTTTTCTACCTGTTTAGAGAAGGACAAGATCTGCACTGCCAGTTAGATGTTAGGACAGGGCTGAATAAAAAATGAGGGCTACTTTTTATTTTTTTTTTTTTATTTCTAGCTCTAGTAACTCAGGTCTTTAGAAAGCACCTGAATTACACCAACAATTCCTGGATCAGGTTTAGGTGAGATAACAAATACCAGCCTCATTTAAAATTTCAGCTTTCTCCTTGGATTCAATCTGACTGAAACAGTCCTCAAACTCACTCGTATCTGGCATTTGTTTCTTCAGCTCAGCAGATGAACATTTTCGTCGAGAACATAAGCACAGCCACAACTCATTTACCTGTGAGGTCGTCATTGGGCCAGGAGCCAAGCTGGCAGGCGTTGCATGTGTATTCATCAGATACATATTCATTCTCTTTACAAGGAGTGCAGGTCCAACAGCAGCTCACTTCTCCTTTACGTATCACCTGAGAAAAAAATTAACATTTGGTTTAGTAGCATAAATATACATTCATGATGCCCCAGTTGCTAATTTACTTTTTTTTATATAGAGGGTTTTATTTTTATTTTATTTTAAAGGGAGCTCCTTCTTGTAGTCTGTTGACTTATACAAAACATGACCCAAGTTCTCGGTTCTCCTGTCATGTATGTACCAGAAGAAAGAATCCATCAACCCCACAGAAGTGTAAGTGGAGGGACAGATCAACAATAAGATAGTTTTTCCCCTCTTAAAATTAGCAAAGCTCAAAATTTTGTAGATGACAATATAACTACAGAAGCTAGTGCATGATACTCAAGGCTTGTAACTCACTCCATTGTGATCCATACAGGGAATCATGTCAACAGCGTTGTTTCCCTAAGGGTTCATTATCCAAAGATTTTTGGGTGCTTAGTTTTCATCCAGTTTTGAGTGATTTGTTAAAACTGATTTTTTCCCAGACATTAAACTGAACATGCCTTTTACAGAATTACTTAATTACTGTATTTCTAATTAACATTGAAGAGTGAGAATGTTATCTTTATCCATTTTAACATCTGACCTGATTTTTCATTTTATCATTTACTGCCAAATGTTATTGTACGCACATATGATTGAGACGCAGATTTTTCAAGATCCTTATTTATCATCTCTGGGCACTGAAAACATCTGTGCTTCTTGTCAATGTGTCTTTCTTTTGAAATAAAGTATTGCCAGTCTCTCTGCTCTTCCCAAACAATTTAGAAATAAATACCCCCAATAATAGTGTAGATCGTAGGTTGACTTATGTATCTTTTGCAATGATGAATTTGGAAGGTAGCTTCAAAACCAAATGTCTTTATTGTAATTTTAATAAATGAAATGCAAAGGATATAATCAAAAAGAGCTGGATTGCTCTCTGCAATACTGCAGTGAAAAAAGGTGTAGATTATATCTTTTTCATCAGCAACATGAGGACTTGAAAACTTCAATTTTTGGTTTTGTTTTTAAAATTGTAGAGTATGAAAAGAAAAAAAGTTACACCTGAATAACTAAACTGGCAGAAGGGCCATGGGGGCGTAAGTGATTTGCTCTGCAAGTGTTGAGACTAAAGCTGCTTGCAAAACACAGTATCTCTTTTCCAGAAGAATTCACATCTTGGGATTTCTTTCATATTGAACTAGAATGAAAAGCTGAATAAGTGACAAAATTTCCTGTGTCTGGGGAAATCAGTTCTTAGAAAGCTTATAATAATTTTTGGACATATTTTGGTAAGCTTGAACCTGATGCGTTGTAAAAATCCATAATTTTGCAATATATAAAATACTGAAGAAAATGAAATGTCAAAATAAAAATCATATGTTATTATCAAAACACCTGAACGTTTTATTGAAACAATTCATTTAAGCTTTTCACCAAATCAACATCTTCTATAGAATACTTAGAATTTAACAAAACTGACAGAAAACCGGTACACTGATCATTTCTTACCCAGAACTAACTGGGGGTTAATCTAGAAAAGGATTATGTATCCTTCCCTTCTCTAGGAATCAAAATAATTTTTCTTTCACTACTCAGAATCAGGTCAGACTTTCTTGTCTTAAATTGCTTAGTCAGCTATTCATCCTTTTATTTTTCATTTTTCATTTCTTGAACAATTATTTGTTGTAGCACTTAACTGTAAAACTATCTTTTCTGTGCCTTTTCACAAAAATAATTCTCTTTAAAACAAAAATTATTTTTCCTTTCCCTTGTTATCTGGGCAATCCTTTGAACCTGTATTTATTTAAATAATTATGTCTGTACTATTTCAAATGTATAGAGTTTGGTTGTGCTTGGGTTTTATCAAGTCCTTCAGATGGATGTAATAAATGTTACTGAGTATTGGATAACATTACACTGAATGTTTGAAATTCCTTCATAGTAACTCAGTCCCACAGAATTCTGCAGGAAAACCACCATGGAGCTTGACAGGATCCCACTTTCCCCATCCTCTGTGAAGACCATGAAGAGGAAGGACTGTGAAACAAACTTTGAGATTTATAATCAATAACCTAATGAGGAGCATAAAGAACATTTTAGACACTGGATTTCAAGCATGTCTAAGTTTGTGATGAATTGGCTTCACAGTGAAGAATCCTCTTGGGAGAATCCTTGAGAGCATGGGCAGAAGGTGGAAGGAGACCGTGTTAATTAAGATCACAAGATATTTCCCATCACCTGTGTTGTGGCAACAGATCACAAAGGAACTCAGAGCCGTCCAGTTCTGAAGTTATTATCTGTTTGCCCATCTCTAGCCTCTCACATACATGACTTTGTGGCTGGAGCAGGCTAACATCTGACCCCTGTTTAGCTGCAGTGGGAATAAATCCTTCCACCTTCCTTAACGTGTCTGTGGAAGGTACGTTCTCATCTGAACCAATTGTGCAGGCTGGGTGCCTTTTACCAGCAGTGAAGAGAAAGAAGTGTTTCTACACAAGATTCATCTTAGCTGTTTTTGAAGCCAAGATGAGGATGAGATGACTCCTGATCTGGAATAATATATTATTTCTATTGACTATAAAGAAAGTCCAGAAATCTGACAGAATTGTATATGGCTACTCTGAAGATGTACACATTCGGTCTGATGAAACTCTCTTACTGAGTCTGTCAAACACCAGTTAGTTAATGAAACAAGGTGGTCGTGCCCTGAAACTCTGGAAAACTCAGGCTGAAGAGATTCACTCCGTGTTTCAGAGCATGGTCAGCCTCTCATCAGCCCTCGCTGTAGCTGCTTCCCAGTTTTGCAGGCATCTGATGTTAACAGAGGAGAAAAGTGATCCAGCTTCCAGTGAAACATATCAAATTACAGCCGCTTTTTTTCAGTGTGAGCCACTCTGTTATCCATGCCCGTCCCCACAGTCCACTGGCTTTTATATAGATGACTGCAAGGTAAGGTGAGGACTTTCAGTATTTTGACTGCTCTGCAGTGTCATAAGATGCTCAAGGATAATAGAGTGAAGTTAATATATGATATATTCGTCTACCCTCCTTACTTACTACAACATGGAAAAGGAGGAAGAAAAAATCAAAAACAAAGAAACAATACGTGAGGTATGATTAAAGAAAAAAAGCTACTTACATTTCCTGAAGTTCTAAGTAGCAGTACTTATTGATACTCTCTGCTGAGACTTAAGGTCTGAGTAATAATGTTCCAGCTGAAGTGCTTATGTCTAGCACTGAATTAGTAGCCATTATTATTTATAATTTACCTGCAATTGTACTGACAAGTCCCAGTCAGTGATTTACACTCCACTGAATCAGGTGCTGTAAAAATATGTGGCAACCTGCCCCCCCCCCAATTCTTATTCTAAAACATTTGGAACACAAGTATAAAAAAAGTCCGCAGTTCACAAATATAGGAGTACAAGAAAATAGCAACTTATGAAAAGAGTGAGGTGACTATGATAAGCATAAGAACAAAATACATAAGTCTGTACATTTTAATTAAGTTGTGAGATACTGTCTCCATGTCAGGATCAGGAAAAACTTGCTTTCAAATTTCAAGGCTATGCATTCTACACAACTGAAGTAAATGGAGAAAATATTTACCTTTATCTGGCCTTTTTCGCAGGGTTCACTGCACACAGATCTGATGATATTATTTTTCTCCGACCATATTTCATCGTCATCCATTTTGAGCTCACCATTGTCCCAGCTGCCAACATTGATATAATCAAAGTAGTCCTTCCCCATTTTCTTAAAATTCATTATTTCGTATCTTTGGAAACACAAAAGGAATACATAGTTGAGTTGAAGAAAACATCATGAAACATTTCAAATTAAAGGAACATCATGCAGTCAAAAGCAAGCTTGTTGAAACAAAGAAGGCAAAATTTCAAGCATTATGCTTGCCCTTGAGTCTCTCCCAATAATTTTTGTGATGTCGTGATCATTCTTTTCCTTTGCATTTTGATTTGTTTTCTTCTGTCACGATGAAAGTTCTTTGAACACTTTGGGATTACATGACTGAACTTCTGAGGATGACTGTGTTTATTTAAGGAAAACAAGGAAATGGGCCAGACAGGATTCATCCTGTCTTCCAGCAGTGAAGCCAACTGCATAGGGAACCTTAGCTGTCCTGGGCTTCCTCCACAGCAGATGGAAGTAAATCTAAACGTATAATGGCAATTCCCAATGCCAAAGGCTCCTCACTGTCCACAGGTTGTTATTTGTCTCCTGAGAGAGGAAGCCTGAAGACAGCTAAGCTCTGAAGGTGAGGTAGAAGCAATCTAGGCCTGCGGGATCAAAAGAAACTTCCCATGCTCTAGGACTGTGAGATGCAACTTGGTGTGGCACCCAGAGAGGAATCAGGCAATGTTCTTCAGGTACAGACTCCAGGACTTTGGAACTTGCTGGAGGCTTCAGGAAGATCTTATCAAGAGGCACCTTGTAGTCCAGGCATTTGAGGAGTGAAGACTTCCTTTGTTTGCTTTTTTTTTTTTTTCCTTTTTCTTCTATAGCATTGCAGTGGCAAATACTATTCTCTCCTGTTACAACCCCCTATATTTTTATATAATTCCTCAGTGATCACAACACATTTAATTCCTTGTGCAGTATGGTACAGAAGAGAAAGAGCATTCATGCCTCAAGTACTAGACTGCTTTTGGGCCACATCACCTCATTATCTGGGAACAGATGTATTAAGAGCAGAGCTGGAGCTGATCAGAGTTTTCAGGTTCATGTTCCTCTTCTTCCCACTTTCTTTTAAGCTCCCACAGAATCTTATGGAAAGTCTGTGGACGAGCATAGGACTCACTAGCCTCCTACCAGCATGCTGAGCACCAGGCCACCTTTCTGTCTTATCTACCAGGTTTTTTTAGCAGTTACTTATAAGGCACGCTTGGAAAGCTGGGCAGCTCCTGAAGTGATGATGTCACTCTTTTCTCCACCTTCTCTTTAGTGGATTTTGCAGTATCTAACTAAGCAACATTGAAATCCACTGATGAAAAATAAGCAAATGATATAGACTGAGTAGATTAACACAATCATATGTTTAGAAAACCTGTCTGGTTGATAAATAAGGAGACAAAGTTTTCCTGGCAGCAGGCACAAGATCGGTCCCCAAGGCAAAGCATATGAACAGGGCTGGATTACAAGTGATATTGTCAGAGTGTAATTTGTGAAGTCTGATGTACAGATAAGGAAAAGAACCCGCTTATTAAATCAGACAATCTCTTAACTAATATACCCAAATATCTCTCTTAAGTTTAGAGGAAACACTTTTAAAACTGTCAAACTGTAGCCATACTATATCTAACATCAATATTTTCCCCATGCTGACATAAAAAAAAATACAGTAAAATTTTTCTATGACATTCTCCATCCATGGATCTCAGGATGCTTTGCATCAGGCAACAAATTCTAAATGTGACAGTGGGGCAACTGGCAGTGATTTGATGCCAAAAAACGCACACAGGTCAAGGTCAGGACTGCAAGCAACCTGGGAAAGAAAATGAAAGTGGTGCCTGACTGAATGGGCAATGTGATATTACACATATCATATGATTCTTGAGTCTTCCAAAAGTAGAACAATTGAGCAACAACACAGCTAGGAAGAAAAATTTATGGTACTCCTGGATTTTGGAATATTTCAGTTTCTATACTGTATAAAGAAGGAAATGTCCACAGCTTTGAGAATGATCTAGTCAAAGTCAGAGATGTGAATGCCAGACTGACACAAATTAATTGAATCCAGATAATACACACACAAACCAAATAAACAGTTATAAACTGAGGTTTGGTTTTTTTGTTTGTTTGTTTGTTTGTTTGTTTTTTTTATCTGAGATGCACAGGCATAGTAACAGTCTGTTCAAGGATTAAACAGACTAACCAAAAAGTTATCCCAGAAGCCACTGTGGAGTCTTTGTTCAGCATTGTCAGGACATTGTAACACTCCTGTGAGTATTGCTTTGTTAAAGCTGTCAGTTCAGAGTTTCAGGGGCAGATGAACGAAAACACTGCCAATGGCTTAACAGGCCACAGGACCTAAAACAATTATCCCTCCAGTATGCAGTTCCATGCATACATCCCAAGGGAATACTGGAAAGAAAACGAGCAAATTAAATAAACTATTGTCTCGGTATGTTGTGTGTCTCTTCCCTGTGGAGAACAGCAACGGTGGACTAATAGTAATAGCCAGACCCAGTAAGTCCATTGCTATAGTGGAGGTTCATGAGTCACTGGTTCCCTGGAGCTTCCCTGAGAAACCACAGGGACAGTTTGTCACTTTAAGACAGGAGAGATCAGATGGTGCAATAGCACATTTCCAGCAGTGCCCTAATCACACTGCAAAGCACTTGTTTCAAAATAGAAGTTGCTGAGAATCTGTATTTCATTGGTAGCACAGTCCAATCATCAGCATCTTGTTTTTCTTGACTTTTTTCTCTTCTCAATTTCTTTTTTGGAATTTTGATAGAATTTACAGATAGTTGTTATCTTCCTGAGAAATCATGGCTGTTCCTTCCATACTCATTTGTTTTTTTCTGTGTCTTCTGTCTCCTAAAACAAGCCCTCCACTACTGTCTATCTGCTTAAAGCTCAACATACACATAAAGGAATTTGGAATAGGTCCAGGATTCAAAGCATCTTGTGGGATTAATGATCTGTTGTATAATATCAAAACCCTTTTGCTATACATCAAAATCCTGAGCTATCTAGGTCAGAAAGGCTTTTTATGTTCTGATTTCCTGCTTAACACCACCACCACGGTACAGCTGTGAGGATTTAATTTTCCATTTTACAAAGTGAAGATGCAGCTATCGGCGCAAGTGAACAGGAGAGATGAGTTGTTCCAGTATGACTGCACATCTCCCAGCTGTTGCAGATAGGGTTTGACAGTTCTCAAAAAACTGCAAACTACTCAAAACCTGGGCGTTAGGGATGGAGCTTCCTATAAAGCCTTCTTAATAATGAAAAAGTAGATTTTGACACAATGTTGGCTAATTTAAGCACATAGAGTGGATGTAATGATATGACTATAGTAGGAAAAAAAGGAAACAAAGAAGTATGTTTCAAAAGTAAACAAACTCGGACCATTTTGTCACCACACACAGCCTGTCAGTTTGAGTAGTCAGAGCACTGCTGTATCTCACACAAATCCAGTGAGGCTGGACTTTCTTAAAGTTGTGTTACCCTGAGATGCACAATCAACATGGTGTCTCTGTATTCTTCAACGAAACACTAATGTCCTACTGAAACTGAGGAAATGTCTGCACATTATACAATTCCTTCTTTATCTTTTTAGAACTAAATTTAAAAAGACCCAAGATATTAAATTCCTTGCAACAAATGGAATTAAATTGTTGTTGTTAAACATGCCAACATTAGGAAAAGGTAAAGTTAAAGGTCTCTTTGCAATGTTTAGATATTGCCATTGGTGTTGTCATCACTACATATCATTTATTTGTGGCAGGCCACATATCTTTTATTTTCAGCAGCCTTCAGTCTTTCTGCAAGAAACGAGTGAAACAGTTAAGAATAAGATAGGATGCAGTCCACTGCATCAGAGCACCACTAAAACCGAATGGAAATCCTTTAGGAAAAAGTGGGACAAGTCTCTTTTAAAGAATTTGTTCAGAAAAATCCAGACTAAGCATTTTTCTTCAGAATTTGGATATTTGTAAAAATAGAAACGTTTCACAGAGAACATCCTTGCTCACCAAAACAGTGCTGAAAATAAATTTCCATCTGAAATTTTCCTGGGTTTTTGCCAGTTTTGTCTGAGTTCTCCTACCAGCTCGCAGTGTACTTCCTTAGAGTGTGCATCTGAAGAGTTTGAAAATTTCTGTCTCCTGAGACACAAACACACTGTTTTGTAGGTGGATGTCCTTTCTTTTCAGGAGAATGCTGACTTTACAGGTTTTCAAATAAAATGACAAAAAAAAAATCTGTTGTGAAATTGTAGAAATTTTTGGAAATGTCAAAATATTCTGACCAATGGATAAACCTTTTCCTACCCATCTCTACTTGGAAGTTTATGCTTTCCTTTAGTTCACATTAGAGAAGACAAAATATAAATGAGTGTACAAGATGAGCAATTTTCCCTCTAGTCATCTATTCATACGATGCCATCACGAAGATGTTTGAAAACTTTCTAATAACGTAGACAGAAAGGCTCAATCAAATTGGAGCAAAAGCAGTGAATGAGGCAGGAATCTAACCACTGAAATATAGAGGAAGATATTTTGAATGCCATCACGCTTGCTGTTCATCTTCTGAAAGTTCAGTAGGCAGAAACCTAGAAAAAAACCCTCATTACTCTTTTTAATGTGCATTTGTGTGGATACCGCATATATGTCACAAAAAACCCCCGAATTTGTCTTATAATTCAAATACTCATGTGTATACACAGAAGTCATCAGCAAAAGAAGGTTTGTTTAAATTCAGTTTTGCTTACAGCAGTACAGTATGAATTACTAGCTTAGTCTGTTACACAAGAGGAAAGACCTTTGGTAGATATGGAAGCAGACTTTTAATAAATGTGATGGAAAATCAGTACAATATTTTTGATATTGTTTTATATTTCTTAATAAAAGGATTATGTCTGCTATGTTTGCTTATTGCTTGATCAAACACAAACATTTAAACACCCAAAGAGAGAGGGAGCAATGCTTTGGTGCCATCATGGTCTGTGAACATAAAGTTGAAGGTCCAATGGTTTGTAGTGAGAAGTAATCACAAAATCGTAGAACAGTTTGGGTTGGAAGGGACCTTAAAGATCATCAAGTTCCAACCCCCTGTCATGGGCAGGGACACCTCCCACTAGACTCAAAGCCTCATCCAGCCTGGCTTTGAACACTTCCAGGTGAAATTGCAAATACCTGCAGGAAGATTGTATGCCTGGAAGTCCATGTCTTTAACCTTAAATATCATAAAAATTTCACATTAAAAAAAAAGAAAAAGAGTTGTTTTGGAAAAATAAGCACAGGAAGTCAGGAAACATGAAAATAAAAGTTTGAGATCTTAGCTCTGGTGTCAAGTCTGCATGCATCTACTATACACAGTTAACATATCTGGTATTAAACAGTTTGACAAATGTCAACACTACCTTCCTGGTGAGTCGCCATTCTCATCAAACAAGATCATGTCCCCAGAGACCCCAGTAAAGTTTGTCTTCATGAGGGATTCCAGGAGCTTCCGACCATCTATGGGCTTCATGGCATCACAGAGGCCCACATAGCCTGGGCACAGTGAAAGCTGCATGTTGTGGAGGCCGTACGCCATGGAGTATATTGCGTTGATTACAAAGCCCATCTTGGAGTCCTGCACGTGCTGTGTCCTCAGAGTCATCTGGCCTGCCGGGGAACATTGCAAAGAGGGTGGTTAGTGCATGGGGCTGAAATATGATCAGCTCTTCAGACGTCTGTTGATGAGTTGGTCATTGATGGTGGAGAAAGTCTTTTTGAGTGTCTTAAAAATCTCATAGAAGATGCTTTTACTG
>WKFP01014074.1:468229-516100 GCA_011057875.1 Pterocles orientalis | reverse complement strand
ACACCAAGCTGTGTGGTGTGGTGGACACGCTGGAGGGAAGGGATGCCATCCAGAAGGACCTTGACAGGCTGGAGAGGTGGGCCAATGCAAACCTCATGAAATTTAACAAGGCCAAGTGCAAGGTCCGGCAGGTGGGTCAAGGCAATCCCAAGCACAAATACAGGCTGGGCAGAGAATGGACTGAGAGCAGCTCTGAGGAGAAGGACTTGGGGGTATTGGTGGATGAGAACCTGAACATGAGCCGGCAGTGTGTGCTTGCAGCCCAGAAAGCCAACCGTGTCCTGGGCTGCATCAAAAGAAGCATTAGCAGCAGGTCAAAGGAGGTGATTCTCCCCCTCTACTCTGCTCTTGTGAGACCCCACCCGGAGTACTGTGTTCAGATGTGGGGCCCCCAACATAAAAAAGACACGGACCTGTTGGAGAGAGTCCAGAGGAGAGCCACAAAATTAATCAGAGGGCTGGAGCACCTACCCTATGAAGACAGGCTGAGAGAGTTGGGGTTGTTCAGCCTGGAGAAGAGAAGGCTCCGAGGAGACTTAATAGCAATAAACTGTTTGAGCTCCAGATCTGAAATGTCGGTCATAAAAATGAGGGCTGAACCATCCTTCAGCTTTCCAGTGCCCAAACATGAGACATGTTATACGAAGTGTCAAACTGACAGACAGAGAGGATGTATTCAGTATTAAAATGCCCTTTAATTCACTGTTTAAAAAACAAATCAATTTTAACTTAAGGTCTTGTTTCTATCATGCCTTTACACGAAACTACCATTTTTGTTCTGAAGACTGTAACCTCTGTCTGTCAAACTAAGATATTGCACTGCTTCGTCAGCATCAGCCTCTATTTATTTATTCTTTCTTGTTATATACTTTGATCACACACTTAGGATGTGTATTCTGGTTCTGCTCTGTGTTTGAGTAACACCTTAAAAAATGCTGTTCTAGCCATGCCTCTGGCTGTTACTCAGTATGGGAAAAGTAAGATTACTTAGCAGCGGGAACAAAAGAATTAATTTAACAGACTGGAAAATGTAATAGGTATGCTTCTGCTCTTGGTGACTTTGAAGACTTGACTTTTTCAACTGATGTCAGTTGAGTCAGAGTTTCATGAAAGACTTTGCTTTCATTGGGTTTTGTTAAGATGCATTTGTAAAATATCCTCACTAGGAAGAAAAAGTACTAAGAATTTGAGTTCTGGTGGGGACACTTCTCTGTAAGAAAGCAAGTACACACACACTTGGTCTTCAGAGGTCCAAAGGCAATCAATAACAAGGAATTGGACTAGCCTTTTATGACCTGAAGATGGTTGTTGAGTGGAGTTACTCATCTGGATCAAGTTGCACACCTATTTATGAACTTTGCTGAATTGTAGCCTTAGGTAATAAAAAAATATCTGACCGGTGCCAAAGGGAAGCCAAATCAAATTCTTGTAAAATCCCTAGTGTTTGGAGGCCATTACATGTCTCCTTTTACAGATGCATTTTAAATTCTTTGCTTTGACTCTTGGTGTTCAGAGGTGGCTTGTAGCAGCTCTCCAGTGGCACAGAACTGACTACACCGAAAATCGAGTCAGATAACTCACTTTCTGTAGTGCTTCAGCTGGGCGGAAAATCAATGAACTTAGCAACAGCAGTGACACCCATTTGGATTAAGTAAGTATGTTCAAATCTGCAAATGAAAAGTGGGGTTGATGCTAAAATTTTCATCTCGGTGTGAACGAAGCTTATGTGAAGGGATGGGGACTTTTCAGTGCTTGATGGAAAGGAATGGAGAAAAAGTTACTTTGGAATTTTTTCAGCTTCTCTTTATTTGGCTGATTTTATAGTTTTATTATGCATATCTTACTAAATTGTGTCTTCATTTCATAATAATGCCTGCCTGGCACCGTCTATGGGATAGCTTATACTAAACAATGAAAAAACCCTCACAAGACACTGGGGCTGGCTTCACGGGCTTATGACTTCATGTATTTTCTGTCACAGAGATAAATGTGGCCTACCATTTTACTAGGCAGGGATCAGCTAAGTAAATACAAAGGTTTAACAACCAAATTAATTCCTGGTACATAGGTGAAGTCAATTATCTATTCAGATTTCAGCCATATCTCTTTGTGCTTATGTTCTTACTGTTTGAATAAGTTGCTTATACAGTTAACTTTTGGTTACTTTTTCATGACAGTACAAACAGGTTGTGCAGAATAATTATTATTTTTTTACACTAGAGTAATGGTTATTGCTTTCTGTATAGGGTTCTTTATTTAATAATGACCTTATCTATCAACACCAATCAGGTTTAAGTTTATCTTTTTATCATTATCCCAAGAAGTAAGGAATGGCTTGCATTTTGGTGCAAAAAATGGTTTTTATTTCTCTCCAGTGTCTCTCAATAAACTCAATTTCTTTAATTGGAATCCTGAGAAATACCTTTGGCATCTTTTTTTTTTTTTTTCTTTAATGCAGCTGCTGGGGAAGAAAATGTATCCAATCAGATAAACTAAAAGGCATGGTCCTGTTTTCTTATCAGGATAAATCTGAAGCAGCACTAATATTTTCATTACTGTGCAGAAACTGTCAGGACAGTCTATGAAATGCTTGTGACCATCAAGGGCAAGTAGCATCTTTACAATCAGAAAGTCTCCACTGGGGGAATTTAAGACTCAAAACTTTGTGTGCTTGAACTTGATAAACCAAACACGAATTTAGGAATTGCTATAAGGACATGATTTTCAAAGTCATATGGAAGATAGGAAATTAAGTAGAAATCAAAACTACCATGAGTCTCAAAAATTCATGTTAATTTTAAGGTTAAAACTACCAACATTAAAATCTCTCACTCCTGCAATTCTCAGAGAACACATTTGTGACTTTCCTGCTGCTAAATCCGCAAAGTTGTCTAACTTCAATATTTCTTCACTTCATCATACACCCTTGCCTAATTTCAGGGCTATTGTGAGAAAAACAGCATAGGTGTCTTAGCACTTATGATAAAAAAAATTGTCATTAAATAAACCTGTATGTCGTTTTTCTGGCCAACCTTTGAATTTCCTATATATGAATTATGACAGATGGTCTAGATCAAAATCAAAACTATAAAACTGAGTAACATGATGACTAACAATTTCCCGCGTGAAAATCCTGATTAAATGCGTAGTTTTAATTGATTGCTGTGCATAGAGTTGTTCATCTGGGGATCTCCAGAACAGAATTAACATTTTCTACCTTATAGCAACAAAAAAGAATTAAAGATACTATAACCTGGTTTTTGTTCTTTTGCTGTAGTCGTTATGGCCCAGCAGTGAATATGACAATAAAGCTGAAGGAAAAGTAATGAGAACAATGTACTTGGGAAATTAGTCCTTTTTTCTGTTCATAATGTGCAAATCAGCAGGTTGCAATTCTTGTACATTTCTTTGTGTGTCTGACATTCCCAGGTTTTAGGAACCTATTTGGGCTGTGGCTAATTCAGGATCTCTTTGTGGGAAACCTTTCAGCAATGGGTTCCATTCAAACTGAGCTATTCAGGCTTTATGATTAAGTTGTCTCATATCCATGACTGAGCGACTTAATGTCTAAAATAACATCTGCCTGTACCCCTGAGATAATATTTTTTTTGTGGTGATGAATTGTATTTTAGACACTAAAAGGCTCTGTAGGCACCTACATTTCACAGTTCACAATCTTTCGTATAGAACAGACATTGGATTCTCCCAGTGTTGGTAAAAAGTAAGTTATAAAAGAAACCTAGAAAAGTCAAGTTGAAATACCATTGCTAGAACAGTACAGTGATAGAAACCAGGTCTTTATTAGCCTGTGTCCAGTCATGCCCACAGTACTGACATCTCAGGAAAGAGATCTGCATTATTGTGGGGAAATCAATGAAGTTTACTGCTCAGTATGAGTACCTGTCAATAATGCAAATATAACCTGTGTCAGGCTGTGTTGGAAGGGTAGGAGAAGAAAAATAATGGGGAAAAGGCAGGTTGATTGTTGAAGGTGTACACTGAGATTTTGAAATTCCTAGATTCAATTTCCATCTCAGCCACAAAATTCCTCTGCGACCTTGTCCAAATCAAAAGAAAGACATATGAACATTAAGTGGGACTTAGGTGGGGTTTTGTGTTGTGTAAATCCAAGACTTTGACCCTTAAAGCCATTTCCTAGTCTCATGGGTGTGTGGAAGACACTGACATTTTTAGGAGGGAAGGCCCCTTGAGGCTTAGAGCTGTGGTTGGGCTAATGCCTAACACGGCCCCACCTTATGCCCCAGCACTGATAGAATGCCCATTGTCTTAGCGCTGCTTGGCATCTCACAAAATAAAGAGTAATTAGCAAAAGTAACAAAAAAAAAAAAACCCTGAAAAATGCACCACATCTTTCTGGGAAAAAGTTTTTGCCAATGTTTTGCACAAATGACAAAATGTTGTGGCAGTTTTTGCTAAAATCAGTATAATCTATTGAAAAAGATCATCTCAAAATGACATTTCCTGAAATGACTCATGGCTGAAAGAAAATCTAATGAAATCTTTCAAACCAGCCAGTCTTCTATCTGAAGTACACAAGTAGTCATCATTACCATATGGACTTCACATAACTATTAGTATATTAACTCTCATAGTTCCCGTGAGCTAAAGCAATATGTTTAACCCTGTTTCAGAAATTAAGCATTGAATTTTGGTTTATAACATCTTTGAAAGTGTTTAGATGCCTATGGAGGTAGAGTAGCACCAAGTTTTTAAATACGGAGATGAGATAGAGTCTGAGGCACTATCTGTTTCTTTAGAGATCTGAGTACTTTTAAAATTGTGATTGTCATCACTCTGAAAAGAAAAAGGATTGCAATTCCAGACTCTTCCTTTCTAACCCCGCTCACTGTTCCACCAGACCAGGCTGCTTCAGTCCAACACGAGCTGTTTACACCAGATCTTCAGTCACACTGGTTTATACAGCAGAAGTAATAAATTCACTTACTTGTGCAAGTCTTGTTGTATTTAGGGTTTTCTTGAGGAAACCCTTCCAACCGGCACTGGAACCTGTGCTGCCAGAATTCCTGAAACCATGGATTTCGGTGGTTGGTTTCTGGCCGAAGCTGTAGGTAGTAATCATCAAACCATTTCACGTCAGGAGACTGGAGCTTGATTGTTATTCCACCAACAGCTTCACGCTGATACCCGTCTGTCACATCATACCTGTCTGCCCAGCCATCACTGCAGGGACAAATAAAGTAGAGATGACATTAACTATTCAACAAAATAAGAAAATAACTTTCTTAAAAATAAAATTCAGAGCCTAAGGGTACACACCCACACCTGTGACTCTGAGTGGAGTGTTATTACAGGTGTTAATAAAACACCTGTAATACTTCTAGTAGAAGAATTCAGTGTTTTCCTTTTCTTTACCTTTGCTTGTCATTGACACCTGTACGTGGATGATATATTCTTCATCCTCCACTTCAGGCAATTGAAACAACATTAAAAATCACAGATCCTGATATCTGGCAGGTATAAACACATCTCTGTATCATGCTAAACCTCACTGAGCTTTAGGGAGAAAATCTTGGATTCAGTATTTTGCTGATGCCAGGATGACACTACTCCTACCTGAAAGAAGGTGACCTTGAGGACAGGACATCTTACAGCGCGAACGGTAGGACTGTGCTACGGACTGTGCCTTGCTGCACAACGGAGCATGGCACCAAGAGACAGAAGTAAATTTTGAATGGGCTGACACTGCTCAAGCAGAAACACCAGTTCAGAGCTCAGATGCTGAGACACTATGGCATTGCATCTGAAGAAATAAATCCTCTCTGCAGGCATGACTAATGAAGCTGGGCAGAATATCATGCACATCGGTGTGTTTTTTTCTATTTCTTGGTTGGTGGTGGCTGGAGTATTATGAACTTGAGTGACACTGTCCTGCACACTCGATTTTAATTCTCTTCTGTCAGCCTTTCTACTTGCAACTCTCCAACCACAAGTAGCCAGAAGTGACTGAAAACTCAAATCAAACAAAATGTCACAAACGTCTCAGAGTAATTCCCCTCTCCTGGTTTCATAATGGATTTTCTTGGAAGTACTGACATTTACAAAGATTCACTCCACTACACTAAAAATGTACTTATCTCATTAGACCATTGCACATTTCTAGTGTTTTATCACGAACATGATATTTCAGTTTTTCAAAAGCCCTAGGTCTTACAGTTACAGAATTGTAGAAGAATCTCAGATTGGGTTTTTTCCCCCCTCTAAAAAGGGCATCTAAAAGATGTTAATCCAAAAGGTCAAATAACTGAAGGAGGAAAATAAAAGAAAGCTTTATTTGTCCTATTTTAAAACTTCATGAGTTGTTTAAAGCTAGCTCTAATTAGAAACATAGAATCATGAAATCATCCAGGTTGGAAAAGACCTCAAGGATCATCAAGTCCAACCATCAACCCACACCACCTAACTCACTAAACCATGTCCCTAAGCACCACATCTACACGTTTCTTGAACACCTCCAGGGATGGTGACTCCACCACTTCCCTGGGCAGCCTGTTCCAACGCCTGATTGCTCTTTCAGTGAAGAAATTTTTCCTAATATCCAGCCTAAACCTTCCCTGGTGCAACTTTAGGCCGTTTCCTCTTGTCCTATCACTTGTTACTTTAGAGAAGAGGCCAGCACCCACCTCACTACACCCTCCTTTCAGGTAGTTGTAGAGAGTGATAAGGTCTCCTCTCAGCCTCCTCTTCTCTAGACTAAACAACCCCAGTTCCCTCAGCCGCTCCTCATCAGCCGCTCCTCCCTCAGCCGCTCCTCCAGACCCTTCACCAGCTTCGTTGCCCTTCTCTGGACATGCTCCAGCACCTCAATGTCCTTCTTGTGGTGAGGGGCTCACACCTTATGAGTCAGTCATAGTGTAACTGATGTAAGTGACTTTTATTGCTCTGCTGTTCTATTTTGATCACCTGCTGCCTGGTTTAAACTTTGCTCCTGTATTGCAGGGCATGCAGAAAAGCCTTCTGCGGCTGCTTGTCCTCACATAATGCAGAAGTTAATACCTCAGACAGTAACTCCTTCTGCACAAGACACTGTTTTTGTGAAGCCTGGACTCTTGACTATGTCCTATTAGGACAGCTACAATGTCAATAAATAGTAGCTTCACTTGTGGCAAAAGAAATATGCAGTGTCTGGAAAGAAAACTAATGGACTATTAAACATCCTTCAGATTTCAAATGTGCTAATTTACTCAGCACATAAGAGTAAAACATACATTCACGAAAGGAGAAAGATGAGCACTGATTTTCAGCTGAAATAGAGCACTTGGAAAATTTACCTGAGGTCCAAGTAGGGATGGAGAGAGGTGTTAATGATCCCAAACGCCCTCAGTGCAGGCAAACACTCCCCACCTTCCACCAGGACTATTTACTGGACAGTTAGAACCATTTATGGGTTGTTTTGTGATAAAAGCTGCAGAAGGTTTTTTAAATTTATGAGATGTAACCTTTTCTTTGAAACATTCATCTTAATCTTTGGCAAGTTTTTAAGCAGTTTTATCCATCCTCATAAAATCTGACAGATTTTATGAATGCGGGAAGTGATAGATTTTCTGCAGTGTGAGTTTGTTTGGGTTTTTTTTAAACTGAACAGAATTTAAGAGAATTAGAGCTTTGCTGTCAATGTCCTAGCTTTATGAGTTCTCATAAACAACTTAGAAAGAAACTGTTTTCTTGTAATTAATTTCTTTATCATTTCAGAGGAAGTTTTGTAGATCTCATTCAGCAAAGCCCTACAAAATTTATAGCATTACTTTATGAATAGTTACCAGCTCTAAGTAGACTTACAACAGAGATACCGTTTTATAACTTTAAGTTATTAAAAAAATAGAAATAACAACTTCGTGTTACATAACCATTCTTTTCAACTTTTCCACCGAAGGACTTCTTAATTCAACAGAGCTACTTTTCATTCAAATAAGTATTTCAGTTTAGCTTCTTGAACAAAAACCTTTTAGGAGTGTTACATAAGAGAGGTACTCAAAGTGTGTATTGTAGAGACAATAACGTAGAGATAACAAAACCTCAGCCAACCAAAGTGGAAAGCAAGTGCTAAATTAATTTCTAAAGGTCAGTGAAAGCGGAGTAGGAAAATAGCATGAATACTGAAAAGCACTGGAGGTGTGTGATATTTAAATTCTGCACCCGCAGTAGAGTAACAAAACCTAAAAGGTGTTGATGACAGGATAATAGTGATATATTTGGGGTATTAGACCTGTACTATCCTCTGAACTCAGTACAGAGTGAGAAGATGAGGGAGAAGGGGATAGAGATACCTACTGATTTTGTTCAGTCTTACCTGTCTCTCCCTACACCTTTTTTCTTCTCCTAATGGCTTGATATTATTGAAGTAGCTGGCAATATCATCGCACTCCACTTGGTGTTGTATTAGGAAAGGTTCTAAATGCTATTAATCATTGCTAAAATCTACTGGTTCAACCAAAGAAAGATGTTCTGGCACCAGAAATCATCGATATCATGGAGCTCCAACAGAAGTCCAGTACAATCTCCTCTCTCACCCACAGAAGAGGTGAGGTCCACAGGTTATCACAAATGCAGTTTAGGACTGAGTGCTGGTGAAAGAGATGGTTCTTTATGTCAGCAGTGGGGTGTATAGGATATTTAGATGAACAAGTGGTTAAGAACAGCTTTCTCACATGTAGTAAAATAAAGACAGGTGAAGATTATTCCAGTAATAATTATGAAAGAATCAAAACAGATTAAGTGGGACATGGATATTCCTTAACAGAGCCCTACACAAGTTCATTTTTTTTTTTTCTCCCTTGCATGAATACTGTGCTTCCCAATTTTATTCTGATTAGGTGGTTAGGTGATTCTGATTATTAGAAGCAAGTGGTGTTGCCTTTTAACCAATGGGCAAATGTCCCTTTAAAGTGATCCCACCAAGAACTAAAAATAGAGTTGCAGCTGAAGAAACCTTGCTGTGAAAGAAAGCAGTAGTTTTACAGCTGCAGCACCAAAAGTAAAAGGCCTTTGCTGAGATACCTGTCAATCAGGTGTACACGGTAATGTACATATCTTGTTCATCAGCTTCCCAGGGCAGAAAGCTGTCAACAGGGTAAGAAGACTGTGACACCTACAGATCTGGCTGCCCTCAATATTGCATTCACATTCAGCACAGTGGGGAATTGTCTTTCAGGATCATGATATGTTTCCAGTTCTTTTGTGTTTATATTCTTGACAATCAGATTAGTGTATAATACATTTTCCTTAACAGGTGGTGGTGTGATACAGGATAATAACCATACTGTACCAAACACAATAAATCATTATTAATGATGTTTCAAAAAAAAAAAAAAAATTTACACACATAAAATACATACAATATCATATGTTTTAGAAAATTCTTGCACACCAAAGAAAATAAGGAATCACAAAAGGAAGAAAAAAGGGAAAAGTGGCGTTTACTGTTGCAGTAAAATAGGCGGGCTGTTGTCATAATGTTCTTTATCAGTTATCAGGCCTTATTTGCATGCGTACATTGTCCCAGCTACTATTTTTTGAAGGATATGCAGTGACAGGATGAGGGGTAACAGTTTTAATCTGAAAGAGGGTAGATGTAGATTAGATATGAGGAAGAAATTTTTTCCTGAGAGGGTTGTGAGCCAGTGGCCCAGGTTGCCCAGAGAAGCTGTGGATGCCCCATCCCTGGAGGTGTTCAAGGCCAGGCTGGATGAGGCTTTGAGCAACCTGGGCTAGTGGAAGGTGTCCCTGCCCATAGCAGGGGTTTTGGAATTAGATGATCCTTAAGGTCCCTTCCAACCCAAAGCATTCTGTGATTCTATGATATGTCAGGGTGATGGAGATTTTAGTGAAAAAAAATCCCTCAGCAAACAGGGGAAAAGTTCTGCTCCTTTGTTAAAAGTCTGTTTAGTTTTCTCACAGTAAAGCACAGCATAGTTTTATATCACAGAAAAGCTCCAATAAATGACACAACAGAGACACCAACACTTACAAAATTTATTAATATATGAATATAACATTGAAAAATTATAAACACCATAAAATAATTCATAGTTTTAGATCATTACAGTACATACAATTAATTTTAAACAGATGAATGGAAAAGTAGAGATGAATGAGACCCTATTTAATAACTGGGATTGCAGATAATGAACACCCTGCTCGCGTCCTCCTCAACAGCCTTGGATACTAATGACAGGGATTAGGTCTCCAGAGTCCTGTAGCTGAGCATACCTGAAGAAGAATTGCTGTCATTGTAAGACCAATATGTATTATTATACTGTATATACATAGAAGATAGAGGTGCAGACTTCTTAGGGTTATGTTTGCTATGATAAAATGTGAGAAACTTGAATGTGGTTTCCTGAATCTTCTGTGTTTTGTCCTTTCCCGTCTTTCTCATTGTACTCATCTTCCATGTAAAATAGCCAGCACCAATAAGACCTTCCCCAGATGGGTGGCACTGTTGTGCAAACTTCAATCCACTTTTCCTAACATATACAGAGATGGTGGGAGGAAGGAAAAGCAGCTTTTGACAAGGGTTCATACTCAAGAAAAATGAAATGCAGGACTGCATCTGTTTTAAAGAAATCTCCACTTGTTTGAACAAAGTCTTTTTGTTTCTTCTGGAAAGAACCACAATGGAGGGAGGAAAACATTCAGGTGAAGAACAGCACAGGAGCAAGCTCATGCTGGAACCCTTACAAAGAGGTCCTCAGAAAGACACTTCATGGCTATAAATACCATTCAATATGCATGATGGTGATGGCTGCTTTGAGCTCATGCAGTGTAGTCAAGAAATTGCTAGCCCTCCTGAAAAACATTTACAAAATGGTGAAGTTAGCCAATCCCTGCCAGAAATGACCTAAGCATTTAATTCCTTGAAACACCTTCAAAAAGACAAGAGGGACATTGCTCCAAGAGTGTTCCACATCTGCTTGGTAAGTAGCATGACAATCAACAGCATGGAGTACGCTACTGAGGTCAATCTGCTTGTCAGGGACAACAGCGATTTGCAGACCTGATTGACACCTTTTATAGGACTAGGAAGTGATTAGAGTTGCACATCACTGTGAACAGGACAAAGGAAAAGAACTACTGTCAGCCTAAACTAGATAAGAGACTATAGAAACTTTTAATTTCACGACAAGATTCATGTGAGACAACAGTTGCTCAGAAGTGATCATTAGGCACTCATAAATAAATAGTATAAAAAAGTTCTAATGGGTTCAGAAAAAGCAGGCAAATAGGGTAGGAAGGAGGGTTTCTTTCACACGTTCAGAGATGCAGAACACAGGAGTTAGGGCTATTGGCTACCGGTCATGTTTACAGGTGACAAGTATATGGTGTCTCCTGTGATAGGTGTCTGCTTAATACCATCAAATGAGAAAGATGATGTGAAGAAAACATTTTGTGAGTCACTATCATAGCATTATACAAAGCACAGGACTTACTGCTAATGAGGGATTGGAGAAGAATGCAATAGTTTTTCTATCGAGTTCTTGGAAAGCCTAGGTGACACTATAGACTGTACCTAGTGACAAGAGCTGGTCTTCTGTAGGTGTTGAATCAGTAGGTGGGGATTGCTTGAGAAGGTTAAGACAACAGGCAAATTGGGTGAGAACAACCATGACAAATAGCATTTGTGACTTTTAAAAGAGCAAAGATAAAAAATAACAGACTTCATTAAACCTAGAAAATTCTAAGGTTAGGTCTGTGTAGGAATGTCTAAGGAAATGAAGAATTTAAAAGTACTTAATTAAAAAGTGCCATGCAGAGGAAGGATAGGAAATACAGTAAGACAGTGTGATCCTCTCAAAGATGGAAATTATGAAAAGCAGAAGCAAGCTCAGATTATCAAGGATCAACACGAAAGAAAAACTTTAGATAGCAATAAAATGCAAAAGGTCAAGGCACAAAATAACCTGCAACAAGCAAGGGATATCAGAAGTAGTATAAAGCAGTTCTCTCCCTAATTTGTTGTGAGAGAAAGAGTAAAGAAAGTGTCGACCTGTGGTCCACTATGGAGAGAAAGATACTAAAGACAAGTCCAGGACACATCCAGGTGTCACAAAAGGAAAAGCTGTGGTTAGCAACAGAGGTAGTGTCAACCAAAATCTGGGAAGATGATCTAGAAAGCAGGCTTGATTGAATTAGCTAAAGATTTATTGCCTAAAGAATTAAATGCAATACTAGTGAAGAGAAGTGATAACTGTCTTCAGGTACATAAAAAGCCTCAGCAAAAAGATCATAATTTGTTTATCATGTTGAAGTAAGCATTCATGACTTAAACTGGAAGGAGGAAGACTCATTTTAGATACCAGGAGAATATTCCTCACAGTAAAGAGTATAAGGAACTAGAATAGCTTGGAGACTCTCAGGGGTGTCAGAGATTAAGTTAGACAAATATCCATCTGATATAAATGACCCTGTCTTGGCAAAGTAATGACAGTAGGCTACCTGACTTCTTGATATAGACTCTGCCCTGTATTTGTATTAGCTTATGATGAGGTTTGACATATGTCTGGGAATGATGATTGTACAAAACTCACTGTATTAGAAAAAGAATGCAAAGAAAGTTAAAATGCCATCCCTTCCTCACAATATCCACAACTTCTCATGATGTTTTACTTTCCTGCTTTTCTCGTTATTGTATTTTTTCTCTCTTTGCAGTTGCTATGGAAAGCATCAACCAACAACACAAATTGATTTAGGATTAATTGTGTGTTTGACTGTACACACAGTTAATTCCAATGATGCAGCCAGAGTATATAGGAGTGTGCAGAGCGTCACACGCCTGTGCCCAGCAGAATCAGGGTTCCTGTTCTGGAAAGGCAACACTGAAATTAATCATGCATAAAAGCACTTCCCCATGCACAAGACAAAAGAAACAGAGGAAAAAAATACCTCCTAATTAGAACTAGCTAACATTTTACACAGTCAAGATATTTTAAATGAAATGGCACTTTTCTCTGAACTAGAAAAGGTTGTTTCTTTTACTTTTAAAATTCTCAGTCTTCTCAAAATTTCTGTAAGTGGAACTTATACTGTTTAATGTGGGTTTTTTTTTTGTTTGGTTTTTTTTTTTGTGAAAGGAAGAGTTTTAGATATATTCCCCAAATAGCACTATCTTTTGGTATAATTATGATAATCCATTGTGGTTTTAAAACAGATAAGAAATTCTGTGTTCCCTAATTTAGACATTTTGGCCAATAATCTGAAGCAAACAGAGGTTTGGCAGTTTAAGGCCACCCACTCATTTCTGAATATCCATAGCAGCAATTCTGCATTATTGGCCCTATATGTAGGATCTGTTACTTTTGTAGTCCAAAGCATCTCAAGTCATGGGAACTGGAACTCTGTTGACAATTACTCAATGATAAAACATCAGTTCTTAACAGCACCAAAGTGTTTGCACAAGTTGACATGCCTACATACTAAATGGACGCAGGATTTTTTTTTTAATATTGCAAGTATTTTATACTGTTTAAGACATTTCTTAAATCTCAGCTAAAGGGTTCAGGTTTTTCCTTATGGTGTTGATGACAATTAATGTTTTAATGTTCTTAAGAAGTCTTCTAAAGAAGCAGGTGAATTCTGCAAATTTTGAAGGTGAGTTGAACTAAAAAGGTTTCAAAGAAGAAAATCCTACACTGATAAACAGACAAAATGGTTACTACAAATTATTATGTTTCCATTCTGTACCACAATATCCTTCAAGCACAGCTTCAGATTTAAATATACCTGAACAATGCCAATGCCTTTTATGTTTTTGTTGTCTTTGCATGCAGCATCCTGACAGTGTGAGTCAGAATTGGAACTTCATTGTGCTGAGAGTCAAGTGTGTAGAGAAAGACACAACCCCTGACTTGAAAAGTATTAATATAATCCGCCTCAAAATTTAGCAAGTGCATATGTTGGACCATAAATGAGGGGCAGAACAACCAGGTGACACTGCGCAAATTGGCAAATCCCACTCAGATGCCACAGTTTAAGGTTTTAAAGCTAAGACTTCTTTTGATACCACTCCTTTGATACCACTTGAGTTTCCTTGCCTAGGAAGGCAGAGCGGACTGCTGAACAGATGTGGGAGAGGGGAGCAGGGGGAGGACTAATGCTAAAGCAACTGCAACTCGATAGGTGGACATCCAGACAGCCAACTGGAAGAGCTGTTGTTGTAACAGCTCCTCACCATGTTACATGTTGTCTCTACAGCTAACATGTTGGATGCTCAGTCTTTCTACACCAGTGGGATACAGCAGAAAGCTGGAAACGTGTCTGCTAATTTGGTCCATTAAGTCGCTCACTGCACCAAAAGTAACTTTCCAGTTATTGGCTTTGGACAAACTGTGGTCACTGAAATGTCGTGAGCCAGTAACAGTGAGCTGGGGAGTGCAGCTTTAGGATCCCTCTGAAAACTGCCTGGAATATTCAGCACACGTTTCTAAATCACTTCTTCTAAGATTAGAAAAAATGTTAAGAGATACATGTATACAACAAAAATAGACTCCCCACCCTCCCTTTTGTAAACAGTCCCACTTGTTTTCTAAATTGAAAATGCAGCAGTATCTTGGGATCAGTAGAGCTGATTTCTTTTTCTCTAAAGTCCCTCCTCCTTCAATCTATAGCTAAAGCTATTACAGTTAATGAGTACATTCATTAGGCTGTGGACTGGTCTTTTTTTTGTTATGCAAAAATCTGTTTGCAGGCCACATAATGATGATGGAAACTGCTGTTCTGCCCACATATAATCACTCTCCTGCCAAAAATCTGACCGATACCATTTGAGAGTATATTTGAGAATTTTTCTCCACCTGTGTAGGAGTTTGTTGACTGAGTGGCTGTCTTTAATTTTCTTTTTATTTTATTTCTCTGCTCTTTCAGGTTTTTTTTCTATGTCTTAAAAGTTCTAAAAATACTGGTGTCCTCACACTCTTTTGCAAAGCACTGCCAGTTTTGCAAAGGTAAATTTATTTAGTTAATATAGGGGGGAAGGAGGGAGGGAGTGAAATTACTTTTGGTAAGCAGCTGTAAATTGTTGCATTCAGATGAGTTCATTTTATAATAACTGTGTACGCCATGAATGGGGATTCTTGTCTTGCTGCCTAGCATTTTTAGATTGCAATTCCCCATCTTTGTCTTTCTTTTCATGCATATTATAAAGAAAAATGAATTTAAGGGTAATTCAAAGGAAAGAAAACAACTGATTATTTTTAGGCAGTATGACACACTGTTTTCTGTGAGATGATATCTAGAAGTAGCTGTGCAGTGGATTTGGCAGATACCTTGCACAGGGGATTACTGGTACTAATTACTTGCAGATTATCCAAACTTCCCCAAACACAGAAAGGCTGTGATATCAACGTGAGAGATTGGTAGTCTATAGCAACATCCAATTTTCATGAAAACAGCGAGTTTTGTAGTTGTTTGCATCTGTAGTTCAGAGCTGCAAAGTAACTCAGCCTGGCTGCAGTCTGGTCTGCAACAAAATAGTTTCCAATGTGTGAAGCCCCTTCTTCATGCCTGAAAGCTCTCACAGCGAATCAAACTAGAGGAAATTATATCCATACATATAAATTGTATACACTGTCCCCTAAATTGAGAAATATGACTGAATGTTACCCCTTAAGACATCAAGGATATTCAACTAGTACAGTATGCTATCTTAATTCCCAAATATTTCTTTAGTGAGAAGGTAAATATCTGACACGTTACCAAGAAGAAAGGCATTTTGGATGCCGAGGCAACTTCATAAGGTCTTAAAGTTGTTTTTCCTAAGATATAATGTAAATCTGTGCTACTATTTAAGTCTCTCATTTTTTTTTACTGCTTTTGTTTTATAGTAAACATCCGCATAGACTTTCAGGTTTGTCTAGACTAAATAAAGTCAGTTATTCCCAACTTTCATTCTCCCTCTCATTCTTCCTGAAAGTGCCCAGATGGTCCTTCTCTCTGCAGACTCAGTCCTACCTCGGGATGCTCTGAGAGTGCTGATAAACAGCATCAAGAGTGTGACCTGGCTGCGGGTGCCAAGGAGCACCAAAATGAGAGCTCTGTGGACTAACCTTGGACTCTCCTGTTGTGATCGTAAACATAGAGATCATAGAATCATAGAATCATTAAGGTTGGAAAAGACCTCAAGGATCATCAAGTCCAACCCAACACTACCTAACTCACCAAACCATGTCCCTAAGCACCACATCTACATGTTTCTTGAACACCTCCAGGGATGGTGACTCCACCACTTCCCTGGGCAGCCTGTTCCAATGCCTGATCACTCTTTCAGTGAAGAAACTTTTCCTAATATCCAGCCTAAACCTTCCCTGGTGTAACTTTAGGCCATTTCCTCTTGTCCTATCACTTGTTACTTTAGAGAAGAGGCCAGCACCCACCTCACTACACCCTCCTTTCAGGTAGCTGTAGAGAGTGATGAGGTCTCCTCTCAGCCTCCTCTTCTCTAGACTAAACAACCCCAGCTCCCTCAGCTGCTCCTCATAAGACCCGGGCTCCAGCCACTTCACCAGCTTCGTTGCCCTTCTCTGGACGTGCTCCAGCACCTCAACGTCCTTCTTGTGGTGAGGGGCCCAAAACCGAACACAGTATTCAAGGTGTCCTATCTCAAGCTGGAGACCCTCTCATGCTTGTCCACATTCCCATGCTGAAGTCAGCAGCAGCTTCCATACTATCCCCAGTCTGCTCTCTGTAGCTACCAGGAGGAACCACAATGTCTTTAATAAGGGAGTGGAAAGAGGAAGAAAATTGATGAAAGGTTTCTTTTCATGATAGCATGTTGGGGATAGAGGAGCAGGATCCAGTTTTTCAGATTTCACATTAGATAAAGGCTGCCAAAAGAGGGAGCAAAGACGAAGGACTGTGTGCTGTAGGAAAACCTAAAATTTGTTTGGGAATTGGTCATCAGACTTCAGAAATGTTTCCATCACTGCTTTGTTATAAGGTAAAAAGATTACTCCACATCCTTGAAGTGTATTTTCCAAATATGGCAGCAGCTTTTATTTTCAACAGTATTAATGCTGTTGACTCATATTTATAATTCACTCTAAGCTCCTCAAACTGCAAACCTCTCATAATGACAGCCAAAAAACACTGGTTACGTAATGTCAGCAACAGCAGAAAAACAGGAAAGAAAAAAATGGTTCATCTTTAAAATGTTTCAAACAAATACGTATTTGTACTATGAAAAGGGGTAATGGCTTTAAGCTAAAGGGTAAAGGTTTTAAGCTGAAAGAGGGTAGATTTAGATTAGATATTAGGAAGAAATTTTTCACCATGAGGGTGGTGAGGCACTGGCACAGGTTGCCCAGAGAAGCTGTGGTTGCCCCATCCCTGGAGGTGTTCAAGGCCACGTTGGATGAGGTTTTGAGCAACCTGGGCTAGTGGCAAGGGGGCTGAAACTTGATGATCTTTAAGGTCTCTTCCAACACAAACCATTCTGTGATTCTATGAAAATACAGCTTTTTATCTTCTCTAGAATGCCTGACTTCAGTATAGCTTCTCAGGCACTAAAATATAATGCATGATGTCAGGTACCTACTTAGCCTCTATAACCAAACACACAAAAAAAAAAGTTATGTACAGAAATCAGGTCTTGGCAGAAATGATAACCAAAAATCTAATGTCTCAAAACACTGTCTTAAAGCTATTTTCTGTGTATCTCATCCAACTGAAACGGAAACATCTCTGGGATGACCCTGAATTCAGGAGGATCCGCTGTTCTACAGCAGCTCAATATAATCATAAGTATAAGCCAATGTTATTTTTCTACTCACGATTGACATTGCTTGCATTGATTGAGAGGATTTTTCATTATATCAAGTCCTCCAGGAGAAAGAAAACTTATTCTGAATCAGAATTATCTTGTATCAATGATTTACTGAGGCTGCCAGTAATGGAATGATTCTCCATTCGAGATCCAGGCACTGCTTTTATGGATTAGCAACAACAATCTTTATGATAACATCAAACATAGTCATATGAATGAAGAGATAAATGAGATAGCTTTGCTCATTTAAAAATATTTCAGAAATGGGTATTAAACATGGTTTAAATAAAACCATTCACTCACTTGACAGAAAATGTAATACACATAAGCATATATACTGATATATATCTATATATGTATATATAAATACATATTTATTTCCTTTGAGTATATATTTACAGTATTTTTAGCATGAAAAAAAAGCAGCACACAATAGAAAATCTCAAATGTCTATATATCAGCTACTATGTGCTTTCTTGTGTATATTTATGAAATTATTAAATATGAAATACAGTTCCAAACAACACTTGAGATGTTGCATGTTATTCTTTCAGTAGAAAAATACTTTCAATCGTAAATAATATACTTAATCTTTGCATGTATAAACAAGGAAACAGTATGAGTAAATCAGTATATATGGATGTATCTGAGTATTCTAAGGCAGGGAAGTATGACAAACTGGAAAGTCCTTGATTTAGTGTAAGCACTGCTTGGCAACAGCTAAAACACCAGTGTGTTATCCACATTATTCTCATGCTAAATCTTAAACACAGCACTATACTATACTATAAACAGTACTAGGAAGAAAATTAAGCATGTTCCAGCCAAAATCAGTTCAACATCCACTCCTTAGTCTATACCATCTGCCATGCCCAGGTCCCACACTTTCCAATACATCCCAATTAATCACCATCACCATTCCTGTCTTTTGACATTTACACACAGATATAATTCCCTTAGTCTATGGGCTATCCCTTTGAAATTGGAGTTCATTTAGTCCATGACTTTGGGCTCTATCTGTCATAACAGCCCTTCAGGGCAGGAGAATACTAAACCTTACTTTGGAGGGAATTTGTCATTTATGACTAATTAGAAACTTTGGGATGCATCTCAATGTTGTGCTTACACAGAAACAATTTGAACATGGAACAAAAAGGTGAGGGTGATATGTTCACAATATTTTTTTTGTCCCTATTTTAAGACCATGCATTCCCTGAAATTTTTTATTGGTCTAACAGTTAAGAGATAATAGTTAAGAGTGAAGCAGACTCTTACTTTATTTTTTGATGAAAAATACAAGTTTTAAATCTCCAGTCTTCTGTTTATGCTCTATAGTAAATCTAGAGAGACTAATATAAAATTTGCAGTTGTACAAAGGATAAAAAAATTCTTTATGTGCAAAGGTTTCAAAATGACAGATGTTATGTAAGGTTTTTTGAAAGAAAGAAAATGTAATTTCAAGCTGATAATCAGCACACATTTAATTAATCAAATATACAAATAAATTAATATTCAAAATCCACCAAGGTATCAATAACTTCAGGAATTTTTTTAGCATCCTGTTCAGCCAACCGAGGCAAATACGACAGAGGAAACCAAATCAGATACAGAATAAGGACCCAAGCAGCGTAAATACACTGAAATTCTCCTCCTGCTGAAATCAGTTGAAGCTTTGCTGCTGGCATCAGCCAGGACTACCTTCCTAGCTCTGTGCTCAGATCAAGACACATCCCTCTAACTAATTCAGTTCCTGCCTTCAGATAATATAATGTGTGATGACTATCTCATTCCTTGCACTCACGTTAGTATTACCCCCGGATATCCACAGAATAGATTTATAGAACAGTTTTATAAGGCCTTAATCTTCTAAAACTCAGTTCAGAGTAACTCAGGTGTCATAGGCTATTAAAATGAAGTTCTTTAAGTCAAACGTTTGTGGAGGTAGACACACTCTTTAATGATTATCAGAGGAGGAACATCACCCGAAAAGTTAATTTTAATCGGAAAGAACAAATTGTGTCAAAGACTTTGCAGCCTGACTGTTTCGTCACTTACTCTACGGCATTCAAAACCAGCTTCTTGAAAACAATGTGCCGTAACAAATGTGCTAGAATGATGGAGCTAATCTATAATATACACATCACAAGATTTGAGAAGTGTGGACTGAAGGATTCTTTGCTGCAGCAAATCACAAATCTCTTACAAGACTAGGAGCAGGTCTACACAGGAATACTTTCACATCTTGGTGGCACAAAACAATGTGAAAACAAAGAGTGATTTCCTTTGTTATATTTCCTTTGCTAAAGCAGCTTGTGTTTCTCATTTCCACAGGAAACATATTTAGAAGCATAATTTTCAAAAAAGAATACTTGTCTGTGCACTCAACTCGTTGTAAATCTACTACTGGAGTTGGCCAGAACTTGGAGTCAGACATTTTAAGTAAATGAACATGATCCCCACAGTGAGGCATTGTCTTGATTTCTGTGTTGACATCTACACAAATGTGACAGATTTACTATCATAAACACACAGAGCTTGTTTTACTATACACAAGCCAAAGCCCACCAAACCCAGCATTGTCTCCATGACGGTGTCAGTAGAGAATTCTTATATTCAGTGAAGACCCAAAGCAGAATTTGAATGGTTTTAGCAAACACCGACTTCCATGTTATACCATTTTAATGGGTGAGGATTTGTGTCAGTAACATAAAGCAACAGAAGTCTGATCTGAAGTTGTCTTTAGGTTTAAGGGATCATTCCAATTTGGGGGAATTTAAGAGTGCAAGTTGTACAGCTTACTGCTAAATCACTTCCAAAGCAAGGGAGTACAGGAAATATTAAAAAAAAAAAAGTTCAACCAGTGGTTTCTTTATCATCTTTTTGTTTTTTTTTTTTTTTGATATTTCACAAAAGAAACCTTAACTTCTCTCAGCATAAATATTGCTGAGAATTCTTTAAGCTTCAATGACCCATGTGGAGGAGGAATTTTAAAATAATGTGAGAGAAGTCACAGATGCAAAGACCAGAGGAAGGCATTAGATCAGGACCATTACATTTTGCTTAGTTTCTCTGTTCAAATGGACCTGATTCTCACTGAGCAGCACTTTTATGGCTCCTATATTGTACTGAGCTGGCAGAGATTTGCCTTAACAAAAATAAGAATTGACGCCCAGGGGTGATCTTCACCCTAGGTGTGTAATTACCTTCTTCTTAAGAAATTTGCTTAAAAATTCAAGTATCCAACAAATAAAGCTGAAAACAAATGCAATCCAGAATATACACAAGAGAAAAAGCATAAAAAGGTGATGACACGATCACACTGTAAGTAAAAATGTGTCATTTAACACAATACCTATAACTGCAAACTTACAGTTTGCAAAGAAGAAAGAATTAGGATAGGACTCTTAACCTACTTTGGGTGAAACTACTCAAAACAATGCCTATACTAATGCAAAGCCTTTAAGTCAGCATAATCAGGCTTTAGGTTTCAGAACTGTGGCTATGGTTACCACCAAGGAATACTGCATGGGAAATTTATCAGCACCTCTGTGTCTGTCTCTGCAAACACAGTTCTATCACTAAAACGACACACTCATCTACAAATTTGGAGATAATGTTTTGTTTTTTTTTTTTTGGTTGCACATCTGGTAGAAAAGGCTTTGAAAAGAAATGAGTGTTAATGGCCTACAGAAAAAATAAAGTGTAGGGGTTATCTATAGAACTTAAATATCTGTTCTGTAGTACAATAACTCAACACGGTGTAATTTGACAAGATCTTTCAAATACTTTATTGCAAAGAGCATTCCAGAATTAAATTATGCACAAATGCATACGGATGACATAAATTTTAGGAAATAGTAATGCAAAATCAAAACTTGATTCCTTTTTGTAAAATAAATTGTAACTTCATGAAGTACATGCTTTACGGTATTGCAATCATATTTCACAGAGGTTGTTTGATAAGTGACATTCGAGAAGTACCCTGTTAACATTTCAAAGGGATATGCAAGACATAGTGCAAGGCACTATAATTCTATCTGGAATTTTTATTGCTTTCCTTGGTGTATCCAGGTCTTTGATGTCCTCAACCAATGAAAACTTATGATAATAGAATATAACCTATCATGATTTATCAGTTAAAACATAGCAAGGCTTTTCTCTGTGGCAGCTGGGTAATTGAAATGTCTCCAACTGAAACAGTACATCGTGTGGCTCACGTATACTAATATATTTTTTAGTTATTCCTCTGTAAATGGCACAATGACTGTAGGGATAGATCCCTTGTTCAAAATATTATATGCACATTTCCTTTTAATATCCTTTCATTCAGGGTTCATACTGAAGTCAAGGGCAAGACTCTTAATGACTTCAACCATTTATCACTGGCTTCATGAGCAACACAAACATTATTTATTGCTGGGAGTAATTTAATGAATTTATCTGTTAATGTGTAGTTGAAACAATCCCTAATTTGAGTATTCCAGGTACTGGGTAATTGGTTCCACATTTTATTGGTAGAGAGTACATGTTTCAGAAATTTGATTTGGCATTGGTCAGCATGAACACCGGCTTTACATATATGCTTTGGTTTTTCATATGTTAATTTTTTAGTTCCATAATTTAGTTTCTTAATTTTAGCTCAGTGCCTACAATATTGTAGACATTTCATCAAAGTTTATGGGCACATTTCTGTAACATTACAAACGCTGAGGAAGTAAAACCTGTTTGTCAAAAGAAAAAGAAATCTTTCAAAGCTGGACACAATATAAGGTGCTGAATCCATATCCATGTTGCCAAGCAACAGTTTACAACTAAGAAAATGTAAATATAAAAGGAAATATTAGAGTCAAGATGACATCTGTGCCATGGCAGGTCACTAAAACATGTTGAGCATTGAACGCATTGTCTTGAGTGAGAGTGTCAAGAGATATTCCTCTGTTTCACTGGCATAAATGAAGTGAGATTTTAATTAAGGGCACAGACTTGCTTTCCTAACTACAAGAAGCATGAGAAAAGGTAAAGTGAGAAGTAATTATGAAAATGGGTAAAATTAGTAACGTTATAGTGCCTAAGTGACTTTGGGAACACAAAACCAAATAAGTGCCATGGGAATTTTTGGTCATGATGGCAAGTCTCAATAGCAGCTTTTCTAAGCAGTTATATAATTCTCTTTTAAATAGCATTATGCTAAGGAAAAAAAAAGAACACTTTAAAATGGTTTATTTTCTTACTCTGTTTATACATCTTTTCTCCCGTGAACTAAGGCTAAAACACTTGGAGTACTCAGGAGTACCTAACAATAGTAAATCAATGGACTTACTTGACCTTCTCAAAGAAAGCACACAAGAACTTTTCAAAAATGCTCCATGTAGTCCAATTCTGCTCTCACTGAAGTCAATACTAACATTTTCAGTTACTTCAAAAGGAACAGAGAAAAGGAAGAAATGTGAAGGAAAAAAAAGTCTTCCCAGTTTTCACCCCGAGGGACATTTAGAAGTTTAGTAGAAAGAACTTGCATGCTAAATTTAATTCATTTTCATTCCAGAGTCCATTGGAATATGTTTTCTGGGTCATTTAATCCCAATCAATTTGCAACAAAGCTGTTGTGGCTTTTCTTACCAGCTAACCCTTTCAGCAAATCTCTGGCTCATAGTAGCAAACCTGCTAGTCTAGATATTTCAAATGCTTTTATTGATCTTTTGAATGCAGCTCTGTGGAAATTAAATAAAAATTGATTCAGCTGAGTATTTTATTTTATTATTTTTAAATGTATAATAACATTCTGTGATTCTGTGATTCTGTGATTTACTGTAAGGTCACAGTTCTTTTATTTACTTCCTTTTTAATTCTATGTTAAGTATTGTCCTGCCTATTATTAACGAACCAGAATAAGTTCACTTATTTTCCTTTGTCAATATCAGACAGAAGTCTGAGCACCTCAACAAAGGGTGCCAAATTTTCATTAGATGATGATTCTTAATCCTGTTGTATTCGTCATCCTGGCATGAATATTTGTTTGTGCTGCTTAATAAAATGAAACAAATATTCATCATCAGATCTCTTTTGGCATTCCTTTTCCTATAAGTAACGTGTTGATATTGTTTTTAATAAAACTCTGCCTGAAGCAATTTATTAATTGGGCTAGAAAGTGCATGCGGACATGACCAAACAGTTTGATGGTTGGACTATTAAGCTGGGAGATGAGGGATTTAGAGAACAGTTAGGTGGTTCCTACGTAGTAGAACAGAAGTAGTGAGGAGACTGAGTGATAGGCAGCTGAGAATAATTTCTGAGGAACTTATTGACAGCTCAGTTCAATTTCTGTCCTGAGTGGGCAGAGAGAGGGGCTGAGCACACTTCCCAGGAAGGGTCTGCAAGCTGAGCACAATGGAGGGTGGCACAACCACGGTGTTCGTGGAAGCTGGTTTGTTACAGGTGAAATGGCTGCAGCATTCTGCTACAAATGACTGCTCAGCATGTTTCTCCAGAGACATAAGTGTCTTAGTCTATCAGTCCATGTATCCCTTCCCCCCATAATATCTTGGGAATCTGTTGGCCTACATCAAGCAAATAAAACAGACCCATAATGGTATGAAGAGCACGAAGTTTGAACATTCTGAAAGCCAGATGCTGGAGAGAAGAAAGTAGGTACTTGTTCTGGATATATTATGCAAAGAAACACCACTGCCACTGAGCTGCTGATGTGGTCTGTGAGGGGATAGTCACTCAGAACTTTTTCATAGGAAAAACTAGTTTCTCCAATGCAGTGGGATGGAAATTTGGCAATGTATTGTATTTGTGTTGGCGTGGTTCTGGTTTTCTTAGGCCTGTGGCAGGAACAGGAAAGGCAAGAAGGAAATGCTGTTTGGTAAATGATGAAAGAAAAAAAAACCTCATCTTGTAAAAATATTTTGTTTGGAAAGACAGAGATATATAGTAGGGGCAGAATCAGTGCTCACGTGTTGCAAATGGGGAGGTAGAGACCACGGTGTGTGGACTGTGTGGTACCCAGCTGTGAGGGGTGATATTTGTTGGAAACACAGCTACTTCATCCTCTGAGACAGAAATGACAGAAGTGGACATAATTGACTATAATTTAGTCAAACTTGTTGTTGCACATGAGGTAAAATTACATGGCAAGTGTGACTAGTAAAGGCAGTGTTGGTGTAAAAAAGCTTCAGTCTTATTTGCTTCTCTTAAGAAGTGAAACTCTATATATGTAAAACAGCTTGAGAAAATGTGAAACACATGTGCAATCAATACTGTGACAAACCAAAGACTAGTCATCGCAGATGTAGAAGTTTTCAGGAAAGAACCTAGTGGTATACAGAAACCGGTCTGACTTTGGTTCCTCCACAGTGTTTATGAGGATTAAGCTTCATGGGGAAGATTTTATAATTTGTGAGGAAATACCTTAATGCAAACCACTATCAATCGCAAAGTGTGATCACAATTGAGGTCTGGAGAGTCACCAAGCAGATGGCTCCCTCTAAAGTTTAGGCTGATGGTATCATGAGCAAGAAGCCACTCATCCTCCCACAGATTACACAAATTTTGGGTTTTTTTTTCTCTAACAATAAGTCAGAATGTCCATAAGGCTGGAATAGTCTAGGGTCTTACAATTGCCTGTCTACCCACATGACATTAGGAAAAAAATGGTTGTGAAGCAAAAATAAAGCGGCTTGTGTTAATAATGTTCTAGCTCTCAAAACTTTTGAATCAATACTCCTGTACATGGTGCTAAAATAGAATAACTTTATCATTATATTTTGTGATATTTGAGGTCCTTATTTTCAGCTCATATTCTTAAAATCTCTGCTATGCTATGGACCATACAGCCTTACATAGATTTGGAAGAATGAGACTCTAATTAGTTTAGTGGGATTTGATCTCTTTAATGAGAAAGGTACTTTGGGACCTTAAGTCTGAAGTCTTTCTGGGCTAAGAACCCAAGACGTACACTTGTCTGTATTTGCTTGTATGTATTCTATATTTATATCCATCTATATTTTTATAAGTATTTTAACAACTTGAACAGCTCATAAAAAAGAAAGATGAAGAAGAGATGTGGGGAGGTAAAAAGACAAAAACTGCCTTAACCGACACCTTCAGGAAAATAAGAAATCAGAAGTCCTTTTCTAGTAGGAATTTGTTTTAAAACAGACTTGGGAGCCGGGGTCTGACACAGCTGAAGATTTCTTACATTTTGATCTTTTATAGCCCAGGCTGCCAAAAGGATTGTTAAGGAAATCTAAGTACTTTAAGTGACAATTGCCCATCTCAGAAAGAGTTCTTAGAATAGAAACACTACCATATATAAGGTGCCTATATCAGTCACAGAAAATTTAGACTGTTAAAACAGTTTTTGACATAGCTTGGTGTTACTCTGAAATTGACATGCCTATGTGAAAAGAAAGAATTAGTCAATAGGAATTAAAAAAGCCCTTGCAAGACAAATAAACATAGTTCCTCAAAAGAATAAAAAACCCCTTTTGATGCACAGAAAAAACCCCAGCTTAATCTGAAATTCATGAGGAAAAAAAAAATTCCATACTCTGTGCAATTAAAAGTGCCAAAGATTCATATTGCTTTTAAATTACAAAAAGGAAGAGAATGTTGATATAATGAACTGTTGTAAAAAAAAGGGGAAAAAAGACACAAAAATACATGAATAGATGTTATTTTCCTAAACTAGGGCAGTGGTTCCCAAATCCTGAGGTATAAGCCCAATACATGGACACAACCCAAACTAATAAATTTTGATGTACACTCTCTCAGTGGTATCTGTTCTGGCTGGTATGAAATTTGGCTTATAAAAATTGGGAATCACTGATCCAGAACATTGCATGAACAACATCCCCATGTTACTCAGAAAGTTGTACTTAGTTTTGCTATGGCATCAATATTCTATGGAGAAAAAAAAAAAGAAAAAAAAAGAAGTTAAGCTGCTAAGAAACTTCTGACAGCAAAATAAAAGATAAGGCTTTGATCACAACTAGTACAATAGGGAAAAGACAGAGGGCATCTGGAATGTAGGGGAGGTTTTATTTTGGTTCTCTTCTGTTCATGGCTTTCTTGGTGTTTTCCAGCAGATTGCTGTCAACTGTCTTGGGACACTTTAATGGGACTGTGTTTGGCAGCAAAGACTTGGATCATTCCCTGAACAAAATTAACATTGTAAGATATAGTTTTTACTCAGCCAACCGAACTAATACAACCAACAATATTTTATGCTCCTAGGTCTCTGCTTTGGCTCAAAGCACAGCACTGCCAGTGGCTTATAGAAAGACAGCAGAGAATTCTCTTTTCATTTTAATTTAAGATTTGCTATCTTCAAAGTATTTCTACAGGGAAGGAGGTCTTGGCTTTAAAGCACACACACAAAAGTGAATTTAATAATTGAGCAAGAGTGCATCTGCAGTGCCAAACTGAAAAAAAAATACAATTTAGGAACTGTCCAACCTAGAATTTAACGGCATATGCGGCATAAATGAAGGTAGGAAGGAAGCAATAACTGAAAGCTTCAACCACAGAAAACAATAGAAAAAAGAAGAAAGCAAAGAGTATTTACAGTGAAAGTATAAGAAAATGAAAGCATTTAGTTCTGTGAGGGAGGTATAATTTTTCTTTTACTTTATTCTTTAGGATGCTTGTAACTGCCAAATGACAACAGTAAAACATTCCAGCAAAGAGGCAGCAGCGGTGCCAATTCCAAATCTAAAAGGCAAAATTACAGAAGTAGTATTTATATTAGCAAATACGTGGCAGAGGGTGTTCAAGAAACAGAGGGTTTGGATAGCTAACCATAGTCATTGGGCATCCTTCATGTGACTATTTCTCTTGTTTCGCCTTCCTTCAACTTTATGTCTTTTACAAAGATTTATTGCTTTTGCAATAGCCATCTCTTCTGCCATGAGAAAGCATGGTGGGATCACGCCATCTCTTTGATCTGATGCCATCTCTTTGATCAGACACCCTTTCCCAGCAGAAGATGTCAGGTTTGCCATGATGCATTTTGTTTTAACTGTTCCTTGATATTTTCTTGCTCTAGTAGCCCACTAAGAAGCCCAGGCTATTAAAATGGAGCTCTCGGTGATGCTGGACACCCATCAGATTTGAGAATTCCTTGGACTTGAGAATTTATAATGAAGCAGCTGTTCTTTTTGGTTTGTTGCTTTGATTTTTTTTTTCCCAAAGATTCATTCTTGAAAGACAAAGATTTCTACTGACATACAGGTGTGCTGTGTAAGATGCTGGTTCATTAGAATCAGCTGCAAAAGTGCTGTGGGTTTGATTTAGATGTCTTTTATAAACCAATTGTAATTCCATTAGTCTGCTTTAAATTGAAGAGTAATTAGAATTGCCTACTTTATTATAACTTAATTCAGATTATTGAACTAAATATCTTGTTCTAGTATTTTATAAAGAATAAAATTTTAGTTTTATTCTGTCCTCTGAAACATTTACTGTACCTGGACAGAGTGACCGACAGTGCAAACCATTAAGGAAACCTGAATAATGCATCTTCTATATACAGCAGTGTGTTTTGAGAACTTAAATGAAAAATTTAGCAGAAGCACATTTACTTTTTAATCTAAAAAAAAAAGATGAAAGAGATCTAGACTGAAGCATGTAGACCTCAGTTCCATTGAAATAGATGTAAGGCAGTAAATCTCTGTCTCATTTTATCAAAAGATTTGAGATCCTGTGAACTTTGTGACAGACACAATTTTCTCTCCTGTCCTTTAAAAGACAGTCCTATTGGTTTGTGTTTTGTTGTAGGCTACAGTGAAGCATCAGTTCATGACTGTGGCCTCTAAGGCATGAAATAATAGCTGCCTACAGTACTCAACAGTTGGACTCCAGCCTTCTATGAGAAAAATTCAGATATATCTTTAATTTGTGCATTTCTGTCTAAGTTAGTTTTGTTCTTGTCTTATTTTATGTGACTAGAAATAGATACAAAAGGGAACTTTAGGAAGAATCACTCAGTATAAAGAAGATGGCTGGTTCCTACTTTCATCTTTTATATAATGACTATTTCACACAAACTACAACTTCAGTCCTGTCAGTAGAGCCAGAAATCCATCCAACATCCTTTTGTATGCCATTCAGGCACCCTTTTCACTGAGGGTTTGATGTTTTCTCCCTGTCCCAGTGTAGCCTGCTTCCCAGGATGTACATCAGACTGGATGAAGGAGGCATGATGAAATTCTCTTAATATTTTTTTCAAATCTAGCTTTGGTTTAGGGTGCTTCCTTGAGAAGCGTAAGTCCAGTCTCACTTGGACTATGGAGAGCCCAGAAGGCAAACTGCCTCTCTCCTGGTCGAGTGTTGTATACATTAAACTATTACATGACAGGTAGGTATTGTCTTTGACTACCTGCCTCAGCAGAAGTGGTAATTGTGACTGTTTTTTGGCAACATCAGTCCTGCAACTTTTAGGTTTTCTATGGCTCATTTCCTAATTAAACCTGTGGGAGGACTGAGGCTCATGAATGTCTATCTTGCAAATCCTCCTTTGGGCAGGGGATATCATGATATTCAGATCTGTGCAAGCGGAACGACATGCCCTCGAGAAGTCTAATGGCACAGACATGGGCCTCTCCCACCTCTCAGGTCAGTGGTCAGGCAGACACAGAGGACAGCAAGGGGAACAGCAAGTGCCTGACTCTGCTTGCAGCCCCCTGAGACCTGGCGGACTTCGGTCAGTCTGAAGTCACAAGAATCACGGTGCAATAGGACAAGACCAGAACAGAGGTAATGAAGAGAATGTTGCTTGCTCCCTCTGTATAGATGAAGACAACTATAACTTAAGACTCTGATTCACTCTTATACTCGGCTTCTCCATGCTGCTCTGCTGGGATTTAAGGGCCTTTCATTCCCAGCTTAATTAATTTATTTAATCAAATCTGGTAGGGTTCCTCCTGTGGAAAGCAGCCTGTAATCAACAGAAAACTATCACGTCAGCTCTGTTCTGTCTTCCATTTTGGCTCTATGGAGGAGCACAGTGAGCAATAAAAAAAAAGCAAGAAGAAGGTCAACTACTGCAAAACACCAAATACGTTATTAAGTAAGCAGTTACTCCTGGGGAGCAAGAACAGAACTAAAGGCACTGCTCAGATTGGAGCTGTGCACCCAGGAAATTTAAACAGCTAGTATGATCTAAAGTCCTTATAGTCAGTTCAGTTTCACTTCACTCAACATTTCTGAAAACTGCAGTATGAAGCGTCCTCATCATTACCAGTGTTTAACTCAGCTAATTCTCAATCATGAGGAAACCTGGGTTTACATCTCTGTGCAATATAGTAGGAATTTCATTAATTTTACCATTGAAAGTTTCACCTCAGATGTGAATGAGCCTGTGACATTCACCAGACCTGTGAAATATAGTAGCAGGTAGACACCTCTTATAAGACAAGCAAAAACATGTGATTGGTACTTGGACTTCTTTAGTCTTCTGTGTACAGTGACATGATGTAGCAACTTGAGATCCCACTCTGATTCAATTATTGGACCTGCAGTCACAGCCTGCAGGCAAAGTGTTAGGGCTGTAAATTAAAGAGTGGTTTTAAGGAATGTCCCATTTACTATGGCACTGATGACAACACCTGGCCAGACCCTCAAAAATGAGTGGTGACAGCATTCATTGTTGAAAGCATGGAGTAAGGATGGTGTCACAAGCTGATTATTACAAAAAGAGCATCAGGGTAAGAAAAAGGCAATGCTGATTCCAGTCAGTGTCTCATGCTCCCAGAATAGCCCATTCCAAAATATGATTGCTTAAGCTCCCACGACAAATGAAGCAACAAGAGCTAAAAAGGAGAGCAGAAACTGTGAGGTGTACACAAGACATCCTTCTCAAGGAGAACTCACCACATAGTGAGTATGATAAGGAATACACTGAGATGGAGATATGCCACTCATGCTTTGGAGAAAATGCAGGGAAAGATAAAGATTGTTTCTACTCAGGATCTTGGAAAAAGAAAAAAAAAAAGTCCCAGGCAAAAGAAAATAATGGAATAACATTTAATTTTATTGATCAGGAGGTTGACGAGCAGCACCTTCAGAGGCATAGAACAGTAATTGGGCTAAATGAGTAATTCTGTGAACTTGTAGGAAGAAATACTGCTAGCCAGAGTACAACCTTCAAATCCCCATTACTTGCTTAGTGGCAAAAGAGTCTCAGTAATGGACCAGGGCTGTGGTATACTAAGTCCTACACAACTGGTGAATAAAAATAAAGCCCTTGTCTCAAACCACCTATGACAGGAGGAGAGATTTTTTTAAAGATGAGGAAACAGCAACTGAGACTCTTTGACATGCTGGGTGAGAATAGGGAGCAATGCAGAATTGCCACTGTGTATGAAATCCCTTCCCAGATACGGGTGTTTCAGGTACCCAACTTAGTGACACTTTTAAAGAGGCTGCCAAGTGACCTCGTAGAAAGAACAGTAAATTTGTTCAAAGAAGGAGGAATTATGCAGATGGATGAATGCAGCCGAATTCGGAAAATATCCTTTCTGTAGCTCAGCTACATGCCAGTGTTCATTTTGGTGCATTGCAGATCATTAAAAGACTAAGGAATAGGCTCCATTATTTTTGCAGAATCACCTACTTGGGATCTGTAATTTAGGTTTCACTTAAACTCACCACATCAGTCAGCTTGTCTCCTTTTTTCTGTTTCAGGAATCAGCCTTGATTTATTTAAGGTATGGATTTGTTAAGATAAAATGGAATTAACTAGGAGGATAAGGAAGCAATTAGGCAGCCTTCAGGTAGCTGTAAAAGATTAGAAGGCAACCTATAGCTTAGCTTCCTATGTTTAAATGTAGCAAAATCTAAGGAGAGCAACAAGAGACTAAATCTGTTTTCCTGTCAGTTTCCTGATGCAGTATACCAACTTTCACTCAACAAATTTTGAAACCAAACATTTTGTTTAAAACTAGAATCCTGACAAACCATTTGCCAAAACAGAAGCTTGTAAAGGATACTCGCAACTGAAGCATTAAGATGACAGTTTGACCAAGTACCAAATAACTTTTGCTCCAAATTCTACCTGCATTCAATTTAATTTGATTTCTCTTATAGTTATTGAATATTTGATGAAGCAATTTAAGATTATTCTAATTTATGTCCTGGCTTCAGCTGGGACAAAGTTAACTTTCTTCATAGTAGCTAGTGTGAAGCTGTGTTTTGGATTTGTGCTGATAAGAAGGCTGATAACATGCTGAGGTTTATACTTGCTGACAGGACAGTCGTAGAAACATGGAATGGCCTGGGCTGAAAAGGACCTTAAAGATCATCTCGTTTCAACCCCCCTGCTGCGGGCAGGGTTGCCAACCACTGGAGCAGGCTGCCCAGGGCCCCATCCAGCCTGGCCTTGAACCCCTCCAGGGATGGAGCACCCACAGCTTCTCTGGGCAACCTGTTCCAGTGTCTCACCACCCTCTGTGTGAAAAATTTCCTCCTAATATCTAACCTAAATCTCCCCTCTCTTAGTTGAAAACCATTCCGCCTTTTCCTGTCACTCTCAACCCCTGTAAACTGTCACTCCCCCTCCTGTTTATAGGCTCCTTCAAGTACTGTAAGGCTGCAATTAGGTCTTCCTGGAGCCGTCTCTTCTCCAAGCTAAACAAGCCTAGCACAATCAAAGATCTTTCATCATCTCAATCTTTGTCAGCATCTGCAGGTGCAGGAGACGCTAGGAGGGAGCACAGCCACAATTACTGGTTTAGGATTTGACCATTAGTTTAGGATTGAGACCCAAATTGACTAATGATATATTCAATGTCATACACATCATGGCCACTGGATTATGAGGAACTATCTGGAAGTTAGCTTTCTCTGGGTTGTCTCTCTCTCTCTCAGTGGGCTTGCAGACTCTCATACTCTCCAGGTCTTATATTTTTTCTGGGATTGCAGTTTCAGGACTCTCTCTGCGCCAGGATTGTTAGCTGGTAATGTGCTGAGCCTTGATCATTGGGTGATGAGCAGTTACACTGTGTATCACTCATTTGTATATTTGTATATTTGTATATATTGCTACAATTACTATTATCATTATGATTTCATTTTTATTGTAGTTTAGTTATTAAATTGTTCTTAAGTCAACCCATGAGTCTCTTCTGTTTACCCCTTTAATGCTCTCCCCAATCCTGGGAGGGGGAGGGTGAGCAAGTGGCTGTGTGGTATTTTTACTAGCTGGGTTCAAACCATGACAACCTACAAAAAAGACTATTTTGAACCCGAGTTGTAAAATAGAAAATGCTGCAAACTATGCCAATTCAGTTATTATCAATGGACTTATTCCTTATCTCTCAGGATAGAACTGCAGCAACCAAAACTTTTGCTCAGTAGAAGAAAATAAAAACCAAACTAAAACAAAAATCCAACCCAAACTAATTACACGAAAAGATTTATTTGTCCATAAAAAGTAGACACTATACTTGTAAACCAGTTAATTGGAATTACACTGCAGTGAACTCTTCAGTCTATTATTACGAGCATTGAAGGCCATCTGGAGAGTGTGTGTGTGTAAATCTAGGGGCTAACAAGAGTTGTCCTGAATAAAAGATTTACCAATTTATTTAAATGAAGTCTGGAAGAGGACCAAAATACTTCTAACTTAAGCTAGATAACCTGCATTTAGGAGTCAGAGAATTGAGAACAAGACGCTCAACCTCTAGTCTCTCTGGCAAGATCTCTGGGAGGAATACAATGACTGATTTAGGGGTTTGATAAGAAAATAAGAAAAAAAACCCTCGCTTTTATAAATAATTATAAACACATTTCTGTGCAGACTAGCTTAGCGCCATAAATTGGTCGCTGCTACTTGTAGGTTGGAAACCCCTTTGCAATACTACAGTGGTAGATGGCTGTAGCCAGCCTCTAAAAGCTAATCCCCTACTGAAAATCTCCAGTTTAGGCACAATTCCTGGTTAAGTACTAGGAATACAAAACTTAAAGGACACATGTTTGCTTCTAAAATATTCTGGGGCCATTCCCTGGCACTGCTGACAAATGGCACTGTGAAATTTGCCCATGACTAAATGTTTTCCTTCTTTCCCTCCCTTCAGCAAGATGGTCTCATCTGTACTGGCTGCTGAGAACAATTTATGTCATGTGCTATTTCCCAAACTATGCTCCTGTCCAGGAAAGTTCAGGCTATAATCATGCCCTGGGGGCTGTGCTCATCATACAGAGTCAGGACAAAGATGGATTAGTGTTATACTCTGTGTCCTTAACCAGGTTCTTAACTAGTGCAAACACACAAGAAAGCACCTTGTGCATTATCATATGCAACTGTTGTTTTTTCATGAGCAACAACTTACTGTAGTGCTGGACACAGACTCCAACCTTAAATTACCTAATTTTTCCATTATTCTTCTCCGGAAGGTTGCTCCGGAACTTTACTGTTTTCATTATTAGAAAAAAAATCAAAATTCTATCTCTTCTTTACTCATAGGTAATTGATATTAATTTGTTATTTTATTTTATTTTATTTATTATAGATTTTAATAAATTGTTCTTTCCTTATTATTTTTATTTATTTTTGTTCTTTTCTATCTCTCCCACCCAACCCTTGGCATCACTCTTTCACAAGGAAAAATTCAGCACCCTCCCAGCCTCTCAACTCGACAAAATTATTTCATCTAGCCTTCCTATAACATAGGATCTTCACTGTTTACTTAATAAGATTCTCCCATTCCAATTTGATGAGACATCTGTGGAACCAAGAGCAGAGTATGAACTATTCCTACACAGGGCTTTGTATATCAGTGTTTGTCTACCTGAATAAAAATAATGTACTTTAGGTGACCTGCCTCTTCTCTGAAGCTTATTCAAACCCTTTATTTCACAATTTATTTCATCACTGTATATTTTTTTTTAAATTGCCATTGTGACAAAGTGAATTCCTGTGTAATAATTCATCTTGTTTATGACAAATTATGTGAGTGATCCTTATGGCAGTACAAACATTACATCCTGGTAAATGTTAGCAACTATGGGCTGTACCTAGATGTGCCAGAGCCACATTAAAGGTCTTCCTTCACAGAAGACCTTGTTTTGCTCACCACCGTTCATCCATTCATCTTGTCTGCATGGCACTGCATGGATGGATACAAAGGGTATGAGACACATTCAGAGTCAAGAATGCTGCCACAAACTTCTCTGGAGGGAGGCAAGCAGGCTTGTTCACACACTCCTTCTCACCATATGGTTCCATCAGTTTGACTCATCCCCTGTGTCAACAAGCCTTCACGGATTTGGAGCTGACACTACTTTTATTATGTTGTATAATGTCACTTCTTGTAATTGAGTTTCTTCTGGACTGGATGAAAGGATTCAGCAGGTCCATTTTGAATTGATTCCAAGTGAGAATTGCTCTCTGCCTTCCTGCTACCCTCAGATCAGGGTCAGCTGAGTCACACACCCAGATTTCTTGTGTCATTTTCTTCCTCTGCTAAGCCAGAACAAATACTGAAAAACCTTTCTTGGATTCTCCTTGCACAGTGAATTCATACTTTAAAAAATTATACTCATTTGTTAAATTGATTGACATTCTACAAAATGAGAATTTTTTTTAAATAACCTTACATTATTATCTCAATTGCTTAATAAATTACATTTACATGGAGAAAATCTCAGTAAAAAACAAACTTGGAGAAAAAGCTCTATTTTCTCAACTACATCACAGTAGTAGCTGAGTTTCAGAAACAGTAAGTCTTCCTTCTGGTCAACAGATTAGCCATGACATTTTTCACCCTTGACATCTGAATTTACCTAGGCTCAAAGCTGCTTTGCTGATAAAGGGGCAAATTCTGGATCTTTGGATAGTTTTGTCACTCTGGCTGAAACAGATGTGACTGTAGCTGTAGGTGCATGAAATTTTACCCATTGGTAAAATAAGATATAGGAAAATAAAAAACTCTGCAAAGATTTTTGAATTTAGAATTTGTTTGATAAAAATAGTAACCTCACACCAGGATAAATCTTGATTCTCACGTTGTGTATATTAAATCTCATCTTTCTGATTTTATTTATATGTGACAAATATTTTTGATGTCTTAATACAGTTTCTGAGGATACTTTTCTTTAGAAGTAATTTTTTTCTGTTTAGAGAAAAAAAACACATTCTTCAGCTTTACACGTTGGGAATAAAATGTAATAATTTATTTTTGGCAGTTCTTTTTTTTTATCTATTTGCTGCATTTTAAAAAGACAAACACACTGAAACTGCAGGGACTTGAACACCTGTGAGGTACCAAACTTGAAGTGTTGCTTCGTGTAGCGCATCACACTAGGGGCTTCCAAGGTCTCCAGATGAGTTATAGAAGTATTGATTTAAATTTTTGCTATTATAAAATGTAGATCATTGTTTTGAAGTATATCATTAGCTCTAACTGAACACTTTAGACTTTCTCAAATAATACTGATTCTATGATGGTCAGTAATGGCTCAATCACAGAAATAATCGTGACAGTCATATTACCAAGCAATGTGTTAGTAAAGCAGCTTCAGGAAGGTTCTGACTTTCTAAGCTAAGAATGAAGAATTTGATTAGAAATTTCCAGTCAACACTTATGGGAGATTGTGCAGAAGTTCTGTGAGAAGATTTATATTACAAAGAAAAGTAGATACTTTGTTTGCAGTAGTCCTTGCATTTTTTGGTGCTAAATGACCAGAGCAGGCACATGAGAATGAACAGAGGACACTAGTGCTGATATCCAACCCCAAATAGCTTATGCATTTCTCCAAGAGCCAGCAATGTGCCCTTGTGGTAAAGAAAGCCAATAGTATCTTTGGCTGCATTAGACAAAGTATTGCCAGCAGGTCGAGGGAGGTGATCCTTCCTCTCTACTCAGCACAGGTGAGGCCACACCCAGGGTGCTGTGTGCAGTTCTGGGCTCCCCAGTACAAAGCCATGGACATACTGGAGAAAATCCAATGAAGGGCCACAGAGGTGAATAAGGGACTGGTGTGTCTCTACTAGGAGGTAAGGCTGAGAGAGCTGGGATTGTTTAGCCATGAGAAGAGAAGACTCAGGGGAGATCTTGTCAACGTATATAAATCCCTGAAGGGAGTGTGCAAAGAAGATGGAGTCAGGCTTTTTTCAGTGGTTCTCAGTGCAAAGACCAGAGGCAACAGGCACAAATTAAAACACAGGAGGTGCTCTCTGAACATAAGGAGATGCTTTTTTACTGACAGTGGCTGAGCACTGGAACAGGTTGCCCACGGAGGTTGTGTAGTCTCCATCTTTGAAGATAATCAAAAGCCGTATGGACATGGTCCTGAGCTACTGGCTCTACCTGGCCCTGCTTAAGCAGTGTGTTGGACTAGATGACTTCCAGAGGGCTTTTTCCAACCTCAACAGTTCTGTGATGCTATGATTAATGTAGTCAGATACTTTAAAAAATATGTGGTTCTCTTTATACAACACAAGTAAAGGCAGAATCTGAGTCAAGAATAAGACTCGAGGCTGCTAAGGTGGTGCTGAAGCTGTATCAAATGTGCTGCAAAAGGCTGAAAGCTTCTGAATAGTTCTGAGTCTTAGTTGTATGCAGTGTATTATGAATTGAAATAAGTCAGTCTAGAGGTAGGAAAAGTTTCTTAAAATTAAGGCTAAGTTGGACAGAAATAGTCACAAGAGCATTGCCCAGACAGAAGTATATAAAAAGCCAACATTTTCACTTATATTATTTGTTAGTGCAGAAACTATCAACCTGACACCCAAGCTGTGAATGCTGATGAAAAGAGCCTCAGCCAAGGATTGAGATGTAAGTCAGCCATGTCCTTCAGCCAATTTCCCTTAGACCTCTAGAACCACTTCTGTCTTCTCTGCTTTGGACTTCTCTGGCTGACTGCTGTCCTAATCCTAACCTTGCCACAACACTAGGAAAGGCTCCCAGACCAACACTCTATCAGATGAGACAGCAGTACAAACCCGGAAGACACAAACCAGCTAAAGACACTTCAACCTCTTTCCATCCTTCTCCCTAAGTCTCAAAGCAGCCTTCCAAACATTGAGCAACCTAGGGAAAGCAGATCAGTTTGACAAGAGATGTGATAGAAATCTTGAGGCTGCAGAGCATCTTTTAGCATTACTAGATAAGTTTTTAAGTGACACTAAAATAGGCCCTGAGGGTAGCTCTATTCATTCTCATCGCAGACCGTAAGTCTTTCAGCATCTTTGTGTGTCTGTAGGTATGTATGTGTTCATCCAATACCAAGTATGTGATACTAAGCTATGCCACATGCCACATGTGTCCATCAAATAGAGGAATATAGACTCTCTTCTCCCCTACAATATTGTTTTAGCACACAGAAATAAAGAACTCCAAGGACACAGAAATGCACCCTGTGTTTTGTGTTTATTCCCAGAGCATAGACACTAGAACAGCAATAAAATGTCTCAACTTGAGTTGGAAAAGCATTATGGTTTTTGGCAAGCACTAAACACAGAGAGTATCTCGCTTTGACTCTAAAGTTCCCATATTCAGAGTGCTTGTTCGCATACCAATAAGCAGAAAACTGTACCAGATTTTAAGAAAACTCAGTCTATGCTCTAAAAAGAAAGAAAGGAGAGTAAATACATAAAAACATAAGCACAGTGGGTCAGACAAAAATTACACGGGGATCAGTATGCTGCCTCTGATGTTTGCTAGAAGTGGCTGTAAGTACAAAGTCGTCTTTCCATTGCTAATTTAAGCTAATTTCCTGCTGCTGGCAATTTAGCAGCTCCCTGAACCAGAGGTTACATTTGGACCTACTGCATTCAATATTCATCAGTGAGATTACCTTTCCTGAATCTGACTCATCTTTTTTTTTTTTTTTATGCCATTTTAGGCTGAAATATCATAGCTCTCCGTACTCTTACACAGTGTTTCAATTGGCCATGCAGGCAGCAAACTTGATTCCAAGCTCTTTCACTACCTGTGGCTCTAAGCATTGTCGCCTCACTTTTCCTTACAGTAGCCAACACATTATATTCTTGTATTATGCTTATTTTTTGAATAATATCAGAGAAGGTTGCAGTTTTGATGTTATTTACATTTTGTTTCTCACATTCTTTATTAAAAACATGATAGGGATGATATAAGTACTGACCATGCCACAAAACTTTGGGTTCAGAGGAAGAATGCCAAAACAAAAGGTATTTCAAGTTCATCCCCACAATGAGGACAGTTTCCGATGATCATGTTTGTCTGCAGTTGTTTCTGAATATGAAGGATCCTTCCTTTAAGAAGCAGTGACATTACAGTTAAGTGTAGATCAATCAAAGTCAATTTCTAATATATAATATTTTTAAAGCACGTTATGGGTTGTGTATTTTTATTCAAGACTGAGAGAATATTTGGAACAATCTCCACTTTTGCTTTCTATACACTGCCCAAGTACTACCTATGATTTGAATGTGTTAAATCAGGAGAACTTGACTTACTTCCCAGCTTATTTTCCATTATAAAGTAGCAAAACACTCATTCCATTGCTTCTTTTTTCCACGGAACTGCTTATAATAAATTCATGTGTGCTCCCCCAAGACTGACCTCAAGGAACACAAACTTTATTCAGTATTGTAAGTAGCAGAGACAAAGAAAATACTGAAGGTTGGTCTTCTGAAGAGTTTTGCACCAAAGCTGTCTCTTCAGACAGCTAATTATCAGAAATCTGGGGTGTTTGGGAACAACATTTTTGTAAACTTTATACAATTGGTACAATGTAACAAAATACCAAAGATGAATGGTGAGATTCATATAAAGCCAGTTAAAACCAGCAAGAAAACCATGGCATATAATTTTCTATAATTTAGCTAGAAAATGCAGTACACACTATAAGTGGACCAAAATAACCTTCACTTTAGGCAGCCTTCTTTTCAAAATGCAATTACAACTTGTTAGCCTTTGAATTTTGCTTCTCTTTAACAACATTAAAAAGAACATAGTTTTTAGCTTCAGAGGTCTAAAATGTTTTCTAGAAGCTTTGTTATAAGGTTCTTTCATATGCCAAATGTCCGCTGTCCAATTTTATAAAAAAAAAAAAAATAAGCTCAGTGGTGCATTTTTGATCTTTCATTTCCAACAGAGACATTCTTCAAATCTTCCCTATTCTTCTATATTTCATAAAGTAATATGGTTTATAATCCTGCCTCAATTTTTCACTGCAATCTGTTATCACAGACCTTTATACTGACATGACTTAAATGAAACTCTGCATGTGTGGAAGGGACTGCTGTACTGCAGAAACATGCTAAATTGGGAGTAAGAATAACTTTACCATACAGCACGTGGAGGTTAAGGAGAGTTTGCAATGCACATCTCTGCATAGAATTTAAAGCAATGGGCACTCAACAGGAACTTCTCCTAAGTCTGGAGGCCACTCTTGTTTCTCATTCGTTGACCAGACTAACATAAAATAATAACTTCACAGATTAACTTGTAATTACATGGAGTAACAGCAACTGAGATTTTCTAAATCATGGGGAGAAGAGCACAGTAAACAAACAAAAAATGAATAAATTTCCTGGGACACCCAGGGAACTTTATTGATTTCCTTTTGCACAGTCAGGTTCGATCACCCTTAGCAGGTTGGATCACCGTTAACAGTCAAATCATCACTTAACAGCTCTAGTGCAGATGTGAGTTGCATGCAATCCGAAATTCATCTTCACTGCACTTCTTAGTAGTCAGGGAAGGTTTTAACTCAATTATACTGCTCTTAATTTAATCTGTTACAGTGACTACAATCCTAACTGGGATGTAGCCCTTTACTGTGTGGAGTTCTGCAGTCTTTTGTCCAAGAAACAGTACTCATAAATTATTATAGATGTTTCCTCAGGCCCTTTCTAAGGAACATTCTCTTCCTCATGATTATTCTGCTTCTGCTTACAGCACAATCCCCTACACCCCTTTTCTGTACAGTCCAATGTAGCTGGTCACTAACTTCAGGGAAGTGTTTTCCTTTGACTAATGCTATCTGCCAGCCCTCTGTCTTGGAGAGGTTGCCTCCAGCTTGGTGTTTCAGGTTGCTAGGCTTGCTGTTTCGGAGGAACTAGTTCCCACCAAGCCAGGCCAGTGTATCTGGGGACACACACCTGTAGCCCAGATCTTTCCATCCTGGATTTTATACTCACCACACCATCACAGAGTAGGCTGGCCTGAACTCTGCTCCAAAATGAAGTAGACACAGGTGTGTGACACTCAGTCTGCTCAGTCATGGATGCAGACCCAACATTTCCACCTCTGCACTGGTTGGTTAGCTGGCCAAAGCTGCTGATTGTTTGAGTTGCCTCAGATGGGCACTGACTGTCTGTATAACCAATTAATTAATTTGTTTTTCTCCCAGATCAGACTCTTAATCTCAGATTCAGTTTCTGCGTAACAACCGTGGAAAACATGATCATAGGCATAGCGGAGAATAAACGTGCTGATTTATAAAGCAGAGCACAACTGAAGGCCTCCAGGCTGAACAAAGAGTTAGGTGTGGTTGCTCTGTGTATGCTAAATGGGAGACCTGTGGACCATGACTGCAGTTTGAGCTGTATCTATGAAAAGCTATATAGATATTTCTAATGAGTAAAAAAAAAAAAAGACTATAAAAAACCAGTAAGAATTGAAGCTGTTGTTTGTTCTGCATAAAAAGAAGCTATCTTTATCACAGGGCACCTACTTATTAAACATTCATTTCTTATCTTCTCACAGCAATGAGAAGCAGGGATTGTTTCATGACAATTAAGTGGTACGAAATCAGAAGTGTGCTGTTTCATTTTTATTGGATTAGTGTCCTCTCCTGCTGCAAGCAGTTCACAAAATCGCCTGAAAGTGAGTGCAATCCAGTGCTTACCGTTGCTGCATTGTTCTGTTATCACCACGTTGGACACAAAGAGGCTGGCAAATCAGTGGGCAAGAGGAAGATCAGTGCTTGACACAGCGAGCTGTGTAACACTGAAATACAATTCACTTTTATGATGACACACCTCATTACTTTCTCATTCCTTTTGAGAAAAACAGACTGGGGTTGTACTGTACGTCTTTGCCAACAATTGATACCTAGTTATCACAGACAGAACATACCATCTAAAGAGAGTAACTGGTCTACGGGCATCTCTAAAAATAGGAATGTTCTGAAGAAAATGGAATGTAATGGCTGTAATGTAGTGTAAATTTAAACTTCTGAAAGTATGTTCAGTTGCCCTTGTATAACGCAAACTAGGGAAAGAACAATACCAGAAAAGTGGTAGAATTCTGGTATTGTCTTCCTAAGCATAATCATATCCCTACCTCTTTTAATGGAAATATAAACTTAAGCAGGTAAAAGTCTGGATGCCTGACAGACATCATCTGTTGAACTGCTGAGATTAAAATTTAGCTGCCAGAAATATCATGCTCATTTTAGTACATGCTCTATCAACCAGCAAAAAATCAAGAAAAAGCAATGATTCAACAGATCTGCCAAATCTGTTCAATTTGACAGATTAAGCCAGCACACTAAGGCAGGCATATGGTTAAGGAAATGAAAAGCATATTTGTATTTATTTGGTCAGGTACCTCTAAAAACTAATTGGTTTTTTTTTTGTTTTTTAAATTAATTTTCTAGTAAAAGTAAGTGTTTTGCCACACAGCTGCTTTGTGAGTTAACATGATCTTTGTTACAGGTACTAATTAACTACAAAAATAAATCACCAGGCAATCAGGGAAGAGGCCTTAACATTTCCATTTGTTTTGACCTTCCAATAGTCATTTTTTCAATGTGTTCCCATATATATGGATATAACATCTATACAAAAAATAAAGAGAGAGAATGAATTTAAAGTAGCATGAAGCTTCGCTAAATAAAACAAAGACAACAGTTTCTCTGGAGTCTCTCCTAGCAAAATACTGCTGAAGGTAAAGATGATTTTTGTCCTGTTTAAAGCCCCTCCAGTACACAAAGTGGTTGCAAAGACAGCTGAGGACACTTACCTCTTTTCAGTAGTGACTGGAATCAAAACACCTCTATTTTAAAGCCTGCTTGTATCTCAGAAAGTGTGTTTTTCAGTTAACCAAGTACAAATTCCCTCCCTACTACAGCAATCTTCAGGAGTCAGAATTTAGAGCCTCATGTACTGGGAACTGTTCGTCAGGCCAGAGTTCATCTACCAGTGCCACCACGTGTGAGAGACTGAGCCCCAAAAATGATCAGAGGGCTGGAGCAGCTCTCCTATGAGGACAGGCTGAGAGAGTTGGGGTTGTTCAGCCTGGAGAAGAGAAGGCTCCAGGGAGACCTTATAGCAGCCTTCCTGTACTTAAAGGGGACTTATAAGAAAGATGGGCACAGACTTTTTAGCAGGGCCTGTTGCAGAAGGACAAAGGGTAGTGGTTTCAAACTAAAGGAGGCTAGATTCAGACTAGATATAAGGAAGAATTTTTTTACTATGAGGCTTGTGAAACACTGGCACAGGTTGCCCAGGGAAGTGGCAGATGCCCCATCGCTGGAAACATTCAAGGTCAGGCTGGATGGGGCTCTGACCAACCTGATCTAGTGGAAGATGTCCCTTCTCACTGCAGGGGGCTTGGACTAGATGACATTTAAAGGTCCCTTCCAACCCAAACCACTCTGTGATTCTATGATTAACCCAAATCAGAGGTCTGCACTGCCTCTGCAGCTGCTGTGCATAACACCCCTAGGAAGACATCCCCTTCACAGAGCACAACGCAGAGGACTGCAGCTGCTTGCTGGGCTGTGGAATACTGATGCTCCCGGTTCCTTCGCTGTGAAGGGAAAGACTGCTGTAGTGCCAAGAGAATTAAAGAGCTTGCATCTGGTTTTGCCACCTGTGCTTGCACAATTGCAGCCAATGCAATCCGAACAGGGTTTTCATTCATGAAGAAGAGTAAAAGTCCTACTTATGCTTTGCAGTATAAGCTGCTGTAAATGGCCTTTGTGCTTTTATTGAGATATGTGAGACTTCTGTTTGTGCCATGGACAGTTTGGTAACATCCCTTCCTTCTCTTTGCATTCTCACACGCAATGCACCTCTTTCCCCTAGAAAGGATAGAGGCTGGAAAGCAGCTCCGTAGTGCTAAGTCATCATAACATCCCAACACTGTAAATACTGGCATTTCAAATATCGGGGGTCCTACAGCTACTGTTTAACCAATAGAATTTGTATTTGAAACAAAGCAATAATCTAGAAGCCACAGAAGCTGCGTATTTTTGCAGGAGATGCTGTTAATCCTCATTTGTTTTATGGCTGCACTGATTTGAGTGGATTATAAGGACAGCTCACTCAGAGAAAGCTTAGCCCAGCTGGATGTCATATCGAAACAGAGTGGGCACAGGGATACACAGCTCTCATGCTTTGACCTGCCGTGTTCAAAAGAGATCATCAATATTAAATTACATTTCTGTCTCATTGTTTTACTGGGTGCTGTTACAAAAGCACCTGTGCTTATGAGAACAGTAGATCATTATTTCTCAGCATTCTTTGTTTTTGCATTAGTTTGTGCATTTGACATCACTTTGTGTCTAGTCTGTGCTATTTCTGCTGTAAAATCAGGCTCCTACTGTAGAGCAAATTATTTTCCTTGTGTGTTTCCTTTGATTTTACATCTGAGATATACAAATGTAATTAAGTGTGATATCACCATTCCTGTGAATTTGCCAATATTGTCCTGACATGCTGCTTCCAAAACAAAGTAAAGCAGCATTCATGTAAGACATGAAAATATGACTGCAGTATAAGTCTTGGGGGAACTGGTCCCAGGTATGCACCTAAAAGAGATTTCTAACTTAAACATGGTTTTAAAGTTTGCTTAGGTTTCTTGTGTTTTTTCTTTCTATTCTTCTCCATTGCCTTTAGATATTTGTATTATATATACTCTAATAAATTGCCCACTTTTATCTGTTATTTGAAGTGTTCTGACTCCATGTATTATTGTATCTATGCACTACTTTCCATATCAATAATAGCTATTTGATAATTTAAGAATGTTGATAGAAAAGGATGTTGTGTGGTAGTGGGGGATATGTAACCTTGTAAGAGTAAAAATAAGGTAATTTTATGACCACTGTTTGTGTGCTGGTCAGTAAACAGTTATTATAGAACTGGAATATAAAGCTTTCCTGTGTCAATACATCGATTTCACTTTGAAAGAACAAGAAGAAAAGCAAACAGATAAACAAAATGTTGGCTAGCCCTGGGACCGTATTCATCTGAAAGAGATAAATACACTTTGCCATCAAGGCTTCCTAGTCTGACTGGTCTGAATTTTTATGATTTCAGAATCTTTTTTTTTACTCCTGGGACACTCTCTGGTCACTGTTTATCATTGATCCCAGAAGGAGCAGAAAATTTCAGTTCAGGAAATGTGTTGACCAAGGTAATTACCAAGGTAATCATCACATTTCATATGCAAGGGTAAGGTGATCGGTAATTTTCCAGAAAAATTACATAGATGATTCATCAGAATTGGGTATTCTTTGGGAAATCTTCTCCTGCCTCAGTTTCAACAGGAAAGGTTGGTCAGCTTCCAGTGCTTAGGCCAGAGACAAAGAGAGCGACTTTTTTGACTTCTGGTGTTGTGGTTTAATGCACTTGGCTAGTAGCAAACACCACACAGCCGCTCACTCCTCATCCCCACTCGTGGAGACAGGGGAGAGCATTAGAGAGGTAAAGAGACTCATGCATTGAGATAGGAACAATTTAATAACTAAAATATAATAAAATTGAAAATAATTGTGATAATTATAATAGTAATATATACAAATGAGTGATACACAGTGCAGCTGCTCACCACCCAATGACCAAGGTTCAGCCCATTCCCAGACAACGATCCCAGAGCAGGGAGAATCTCAAAACCACAATCCCCAAAAAGAGATAAGAGCACAAGCATCCAAGAGACTGAGAGGTGACTGAAAGAGCGAGATGACACCAGAAGAGAGGAAGATGATCCCAAGAGAGAGGGCAAGCCCAAGAGAGAACTTCTAGAGAGAGCTTCATCTATATATTGGGCATGATGTGTGTGATATTGAAGATACCATTGGCCAATTTGGGTCTCAATCCTAAACCTAAGGTTGAATCCTAGTCTAGTAATTGGGGCTGTGCTCCTTCCCAGATTCTACTGCACCTGCAGACACTGGCACAGCAGAGAGGCTGAAAAGTCCTGGCAGCAGCTATAAACATCAGTGTGTTATCAGCCTTCTTCTCAGTACAAATCCAAAACACAGCCTCATACTAGCTATTATGAAGAAAGTTAACTCTGTCCCAGCCAAAACCACAACATAAAGTAAACAATGTTGAGGGCACTCTCTTCAGATATGAGACATTGTGGTTCAAGTCCCTATTCTTGATTTAGACTAGAAACTCAAGCTTCTTTTTTTGGAAGTACAATTGCTCTGGTACCTGCATTGCAGTCTGCCTAAAGGTTTCTGCTCATGAGATTGTTTCACCTGTACATAATCATTGCACCAGAAAGGGAAATTGAGTCAGACTGATTTTATAGTACAACCAATATTTAGTAGTTTGTTAACAGAAATAGGACTTGACAGAGAAATCAGTTGTCCTCTGCACGTGTTCCGTGGTAACCAGTAGACTTCAGGCACTTGCCTAGAGTTGTTGGTGGAGTACTAGCCACTCAGAGGAAAATGTCCTTGTCTCCTTTACATTACAGAAAGCAAACTGAAAGTTTTATGCAATCTGAACAGCTTTCGTAAAACATTAAATATATTCCTGACCAGCGTTAAGCAAGGCTTGAGAATTTAGGGCCTCATCTAAAACTTGCATGATTTCTGTCCAGAAAAAGGGTAGGAGTGGGGACACTTGACATAAATGACTAGAGCCATTTTAAATGCTCTGCAATCCATCTACATAGGAGTGGCAGATACCATACAGGAGTGATAGTAAACTTGTGCAAGTGAGGAATGACTGCTTGGGGCCAGGAAGGATAACAAGAGACATCTGAAACAGAAGTAGACCTTTTGCATCTAGGTCATCTCTTAGTGACTGGAAATGCTAGAGGCTCATACTGAGAATCTAGGAGATATAAGGAGTAAAGAAATGCCCCCAAACTCTTTCATTTTTCTTTCATATTTTCTGAACAAACATCCACAGGGCAGGATTCATTTGTCTAATTATAAACATCTGGTTCTTTTAGTGATGCCCAAGGGTATCCCACCCATCTTCCACCGCTGCTTCAGCAGGAATCAGTACATCCTGTGTCACATATCACAGCTCTTTGAGGGTGTCCTGGATATCTGTAATAAACACATACATATTTGCAAACAGACTTGGGGGCTGGATGATTTACTGGTAGCTAAAGTCATAATCAGACTATGAATTTCAAAATTCTAATTGACAGATGCAGTCAAAAGTATTATGTGACAGCTATTTCTGTGCTTACATTATATAATATGCATTTGCAGTCTATTTCTATCTTTTAGTGGACAAATATCTATTGCACAAAATTGTCAACTTGATTTGAAACCTGCTTTAGTAGACACAAGAGAGAGATAAACATTGTTTTAATGATAAACATGTTTTAAAAAGATGAAAGTACCTGAGTGCATCTTGAATTGTCTACACATACAACCATGTATACCCTGTCTTCCAGAAACACAGAGGTCAATGATTTTACTAAAGCCTTTGGCAACACTCCCGAAGCTTTACCATTACATTACTGAAGAAGAGAGCCAATCATATAGGTCTTATAAGAAATACCTAGTCTTATAGACATCATAACCAAAACCTGATGACTTTCCAGCTGCATATCTGTTCTACTCCCTGTTTCCCTCTCTCCTTGTGCCTCAGTTGCTGGGAGAAGCTGTGTGAGAATGGTGAAGAGAGGAAGGACAGTGTAGGCAGGGTGACTTCCCCTCTCTCATTTATTCACAAACATTTTATTGGTGGGACTGATTAAAGGTCACCAGCACTAGTGTGGGAACGAGGGCAACACAGAGAAATGGTATGGTGGTTCATTATTGGTGCTGCAGAGCTCACTTGAATAACAATTTTGTGCTACTACAAGGTGTAAGGTAGCCTACAAATACCATGTTCCCTGCATCCTGGCAGCTCAAAAAAAAAAAAAAAAAAAAAAAAA
>WKFP01014074.1:379137-468209 GCA_011057875.1 Pterocles orientalis | reverse complement strand
GTCTTTCCTGGGCTGAGGACTCCAGAGCTGGAGTGGGTTCCCATCAGAGCAGAGTAGAGGGGGAGAATCACCTCCCTAGACCTCCTGCTCATGCTTCTTGTCATGCAGCCCAGGATATAGTTGACTTGCCAGCTCATGTCCAATTTTGTGTCCACTGGTACTCCCAAGTCCTTCTCCTCAGGACTGTTCTCAATCCCTTCATCCCTCAATCTGTACTGATACCAGGGGTTACCCAGACCCAGGTGCAGGACTTTACATTTGGTCTTGTTGAACTTCATGAGGTTTACACAGGACCACCTCTCAAGCCTGTCAAGGTCCCTCTGGATGGCATCCCTTCCCTCTAGCCTTGTGCCTTGCCTTGTTGAACTTCGTGAGTTTTGCACAGGCTTACTCCTCAAGCATGTCAAGGTCTGTCTGGACGGCTTCCTTTCCCTCTACTAAATCAACAAGGAAAAACTTGAAAAGAAATGTACTTGTACTGCTTTAGTGAACTTCTTATCAGAGTTCCTGTAGGTTCAAATCTGTGTGCAAGGTGGTTAGCTTGAACCTGTGTAGTCCATTGGGCAAAACCCAGGGAAAACACTGCTTTGCTTAAACCTATTCCTGAGGCTGAGACAGGACATCAAATGGGAACATTCACAGTTTTAAGGGACATTTTGCCACTGGACTTTTGCTCCTTTTCCGTCTCACAGACAGTACAATGCCATTCCAGTTATACACAGCAGATTAGCAGACAGAAATGGTTTGTTCTATGATACTTCTGTTCAGTAGTAAGAGGTACTGCTGAGCTATGGTCAGGCTCCTGGGAATAACCCCCATTTACTTTCCTTCCACTAATAAAGAGGGAAAACCAAGCTACCTACTTCTTTATGTTCTTTCCATGGCAGTAACAATCCCTCTGGAGCTAATCCCTCTGAAGTAGAAGACATAGTCCTTTAAACTAGGGTCATTAGTACTTCCAATAAGGTATGGTTTATGAATGGAGGCTAACGAACGTCAAAGAAGAGAAATTAGCAAAGACTGGACTTCTGGGTTCGAGCATGATTGAGGGACCATGAAGCAAAGTGGGAAGAGATATTTCAATACAAGAGAGTATTGCCAAGGAGAGGTGACCAGAGTGAAAAAAAGCAGGGAATACAGAAGTCAAGATGCAATTGGTAGTTTCCATGTGAAATTTAGTTCACCAGATTCATGTACAGCACCATCCTCCTGAGACCATGAGCCGGGAGGACAGACCAGCACCTCTACATTTCTCCTCGTCTTAGGACAGGTATGTATTAACCACACTCCTTTCTGAAAGCTGGGTGAGAAGGGAAAGATGGCAAGAAAAAGGAGAAAGGGGAAGCAAAAATGGGAAAGAGGAATAAGAAAGGAAGAACATAGGAGGCATAGAAAGAGATATAGACTATGAAAAGCAAAGAGATGAGACTGACAGGAATGAAGAAAACACATAGCAGTATATGGATGAGGAACAATATACTTACAGTGACAGTGAAGGGACATGTATCAGCAGTAGTATAAAAGTGAATGGAATCTGAGTATGAGACTTACATGCTGGCAAATGGCCAGTTTGACTTTTTACACATTACTAGTAAACCAGATTTCCTGCCCGAAACAGGATGAGGAGAACTCAAGTCATGCTACATCGTGCGTACAAAAAAATCCAAATAAACAGCAATGAAAGAGCTCCTACTGTTCCTGCCCAGCAGCAGATACATGATGAAAAATGCCAAACCGTTCTGCAGACCAGGATGACATTTCTGCTTCTATCTTTCTGAAAATGTCATTTTAAAATTGTTGCTTTGTTCATACGTCTGTACTGTTTTCCTGGAAAGTTTGGGTTGCAAGTATAGGCCTTATGCATTAAAATTTTTGAAGGGAAACTGTGTTTTGTATGTTACTATTCTATGACAACCCAAGGAAAGCTTTCAGAAAAACAGAGTAATCACCTCTAATCTTCCTTTAGCTCTTGTGCAGTGTAGCCTAAATGTAAAAGTTCACTAGTTTTCTTTGAATATGGAAAAAAAATGTTTTGAAAAAGTAAAAGCCTGCTGAACTAGAAGTATTCAAGGCAAATGGAAATTACAATAATTTGTGTTTGAGATGGAGAAAGAAGGGTTATTACTAGCCATTTGAGTAATAAACTTTGTGATGGGTCAGTTTAACACAGTTTTCCTTTAAAAAATATTTGTCAATAGTTTTGACTTTAAAACACTAATATATTATTCAGTATAGGTAACACTACAATTGAACTTTATGTAAGTGGAAATTAGGTTATTTTAAACCAATCAAATGTGACACCCTGAGCTTACTGTGGAACTGTATATACTAGAAACGTAGAATATTCAGAGTTGTAAGGGATCCACAAGGAAAAGACCTGTCAAAAGTTACCATGTGATTAGCACATAAACAAGCCTTGAAATTAATTGCATGTACTCTAGGCATTACAAAGTATATGCGTACACCTGAGCTAGTCACCTAGACCTCCTCAGAGTCAATGGAGAGAAGTAGGCACTTATGGCCTCTTACAGCCATTTTTAGTTACCTTTTGTAGGATGAGGTCAGCCATAACTTTTTTTATGATCGTTTTTAATTATAGATATAAAGTGAATTTGGACAACCAGTTCAGATGTAATGTCTTTAGGGTGGATAATCTGAAGAGAGAAATATTACTGTAATGACTGCAAGCTTTTAAAAAATCCCCTAGTCCTACTCAGTTCTTCTATCCAACTCCAGTCAGTCTAGATGAAGTTTAAGAAAAATAACACTTTTTTAGGATCCTAAACATGTTACTCAGAAAAAAAAGACTTCCATATCAAAGAAAGCAAAGAAAATTATTTCTTAATAACTTAACATTAAAGGTGCTGTGGTCTGTTTCCCCTAGCAGTCTCTTCAGCCTTCATGAAAAAATTTAGAAGTTCCCCAAAGGCAGAATTTTTTCAGGTCTTTGAAGCCAAAAAAGTCAACTTTTGCTGCTGGACATGCACCACTGCCTTAAACTGCACCAATGTAGTTTTACTAGAACTTAAAGCTTTTAGCCTCCAGTTCTTGTATTGGGATAACCAGTGATCAATATTATTGCAAATTAAATTATATATGGACTAAACATGTGATTCTCATGTGCTGGGGACTTATATACCCAATTATAATTTTGTGTTCCTCTGTATAATACAATTATTTTGTCCCTCCAGGTTCTTGATCCAAATCAGTCTCAGTTCTTACCAAAAATTTGTCTTTAAAAGAGGTCATTCTCCTTACCATTCTCCTTCTACATCCAGCCCACAGATGAAACAAATCTTTACTGGTCCCGGCTATTGAGTTTAATTTGTATCTACTTACACCTTCAGACTTAGAAGTTCCTAGTTCAACCATGATGTGATCCAGACTGAAGCAAAAAATTCACCAAACCAGTGGCACAATTACAGCTCTCCTGATATGCACATGGGATTAATGAGTGCTAAATCAAATTCATGTTTCTGTATACATGGCCTTACCAGTATTTCTAAATTGACTTTGTCCTCATCGGAGATTCCATTCTATGAAAGAATGCAGTATTTTTGTTTCCTATCCCAATTTCACTACCAAAAACCTTACTTAGCATTCCCCAGAAGATAGTAACAGATTTTTTACCATCTTTAATAATAATCTACTTAACAATGAACAGGGACTAAAATATGAGTTCTGAAACCTTTTGAACTTCAGGGATATTTGTAATCAAAATATAGAACCAAAGCATTAATTTTCTAACTGATTCAAAATACATAAGGAACTGAACCATAGTCCGTAATCTAAGACCTCATCATGCTAAGATATGTAAATCAAAATAATAAGATTTTCAATTAAAACCCATCTCTAAGAATAATAGTTTATTAAAAACATTCCTCAAAATCAGAATGCGTATGCATATGTGCACGCGAGATGCCTATTTTATCACAGATATTTTAAGGAGACTTATCTCTCTGTCTTCTCTTCATCCTGACTTTCTTCTTCTAGCCTTCAACTTTCCCCATTAATCCCTCTCAACTTTTGCTGACATCCTGCACATCTTCTCTTCCTAAGCAGGCTTGGACTTGCTGTTTCCTAGAGAAGGATGAGTAACATAATACCCACAGCAACCTTAGACAAATGTTCTTGGTTTAACTGTGTAGCAGATCACAGAAATATGGAAGATCTTTGCTATCGTTCCCCAAGTTTGACGTTGATTGAAGATCATTTTGCTGCCTGTGACCTTTGACATTTTGTCATTTACATCTAGTTCATCAAGACATAGAGACCAAAGCCTGTAGTTTTAACTTTTGTGGGTCATGACATTATTTCAGTTTTTCTCTGTGTACAGAAAAACGCTGAGTTGCTCACTGATAGTGACAACAAGAGTTTCATCCAAGTTACACAAAAAAAAAACCCCTTATAACGAAATCCCAGGCCCTCCCAAGACCCCCACCATAATGGGTAGTACACTCCACAGCTTTTTTATACTGAAATTATTTTTCTAATGTATGCACCAAATAAAGAAGTTAATCAGAAAATCAGCATTTGATTTCTTATGTACCCAAAGATTCTAGTTAAGTTCTTTTATGTCAACAGCAAAAAAGATTGAAATCCAATTATTACTTTTATTTCCTCACACCCAAGCAGCTCTTATAAGCCTCATTCTTGTTCCTGGCAGAAGTATCATGCTCAAAATTATTTTTCAAATAGGTGAAGTACTTGAAATATATTCTCATTGATAGTTATTTTTTAAATAGTGAATTTTTGTATGCTTCTCCTAACATCCAAAGAGATTCTAGCTTCTTGATAATTCAGAGAAGGGACCTGAAGTCTCTCCTGCTGCTGTTAACAACCATTCTCTCTGACAACTAACAGAACTACTTCCAGAGCAATTTACTATTTGGTGTGAGTAAAAGCATCAGAATCTGTCCTGGATTAGTATCTCCATTTACTAAGTATCTGTCTTCCAGAAAAAGATCTTCAAAAACCTAAGAAGTCAAGCTCTATTGTTAGCAGAGAGAAGACAATTAAAATAATTGGTAGTTCTGTGGTTCTTGAAGCTCCAGTGTAGGCAGTGAAACAGGACATGATGTTCTCCTTCTGTTAATGTATTCCTGCACTGTGGTTTCATGGGTCTTTGCAAGAATTAATGCAGATTGTATCCTACAGGCCTGCCCATGCTGAGCACTTTCTGGAGCGGGCACTGGGACTCCTTAGAAGTCTCAGAGCTTAGCTGAAGGTGGTATCTATTTCTGTGCAACCAATATAAAACCTAGCAAGATATTCTAATTGCTGAACAATTACTAATATACATCCAGACATATCTGTCTTAAATGCTTTATAAATCCAGCTTTACAACTCTGCCAATAAGCAAGGTTATAAAAGATTTAAATATTGCTTCGCTTAAAAAAGAAAAAAAAAGAAAAAGAAAAGTTTGCTGGTACTAACGTTCATTCAAAAATGGAGTAATTGGCAATTTATATTTTTGTACCATTTATTTGAACTCTAACGTTCTTTCTGCTTTACTGTTTGACTTCCAGATCACTCCTGTGGCACAGTCTGAAAATCTTACTGTTCAGTTTGCATTTATAAGCTTTCTGAGATAATTTTGAACGCTAATTCAGATGCATATGAAGGCAGCTGTATGTGAGCAGGCGGTGGGCCTTAGCTGTAGATGACAGAAGTGCAGGAAAAGAAGCAAATACAGCAGACCTTTGGCATCTTACTGTTTAACTCCATATTATGTTTTATTCACTTCTGTGGCAGATACTCCTCCTTTAACCCTGTTCAGTGTTCTGTGTTTGCAGTGGGACTTTCCTCAGCCAAGGCCAACTAAGGAGTAGTTTTCTACAGTAATAAGAGTCACTTCTCCAATAACATAGAGAAACTAGAGAGTTGCAAAGAGTGTCTCTAGCACTTTGTTATCGCTGTATGTTACCTCTATATGGCTATATCTATATGGGTAAATAAGCAACATTAGGGACTTTTCTGGCTTTGAAGCCTACTGGTCATGTTCATGATAGGCAGCACTAGTTCCGGGTCCCCTCTGTGCTCTATGCAAGCATGCCTAAGACATATGATTATCTTTTGGCATCGAGTCCTTTATAAAGGATGTCTAAATAAAAATGTTTCCAACTTAGGTACATCACTTAATGTTCTCTTTAGGTGAGACAACTCCAGGACATGGATATCTGCTTTCTGAGAGAAAGCGAAGATGTGGCTTCACTTCACATGCAGATCGATAACAACTACATGACCACTATTAAATGACAGAAAGTAAGTCAATAAAATCTTTCTCTCACAAGCCAGTTAGAGGCAAGCTTAAACACATGGGCAAGTCATAACACTGTATGACATTGTTAGGTTTATTAAAGAGTAAGAATTTGAAAGGGAGATAGCTAACTTTGTAGACTTTTCTTGGGTCTCACCAATGGATTTTCTGATGATCTAAGTTTCTCCTTTTCTTAATTCTTACCCTGTTCACTATTATAGCTATAATATTCTGCTGTATTTTCTTATCTAAAACATGATTTTCACAAATCGTTTTGTTGATTCCTAGCTATGATAGCACTAAATTGCTGTAATAACTTGACAAATCATGTCTTCAAGTGAATTGAAGGTTGAACTTCCGGTGTTTTGTTTTTTATTTTAACTTTACAAAGGTGCAGAACATCCAGAAAAAAAAGTTTGCTTTGTCAGTATTTTTATAATGGTATGGTACATAAACCTATACTCTCTGATTATGTAGAGGTGTTTAGAGTATTGTCCTAAGATAGAGAGGACCCAGGTCTTCCAGTTTCAGAAATATCTAGGGCAGAAATTATCTGCTCTGAATGAGCAATTGAGAACACTGGTCTTCCAGACTTGGAAGTATTCCCACATTAAAGAAGCCAATGTTTTGATCTGTAGTCGCTCATCTGGACACACATTCCATTTTCACAGGAAAATGCATTTGGCCTGGGGATCATCACAATGGGAAAAGATAAACAGAAACTGAAATTGGCACATTTCTTATAAGAAGCATTACCTTTTGGTCAGCTTGTCTCTTTTTCTGTGTTAGCAAGATGGATATAAGGCAGAAACATAAAAAATAATGCAATCTGAAAGAAAAGATATTTTTCTTCTATCTATCCAAAAAGTCATTGGCCAGATTTACCATGTGCTCTGGCAAAATCCAGGCTCAGAGCCCAGATATGGAAATTCTGCCAACTGTGGAGGAGGCAAAATTACAGTGCACTTTGCAACAGGTCTTCAGCCAGACAGTGAAAAGAGTTGAAGTGCTTGGTGCTTGGATAGGATGGGATGTCCTCAAAATGTGCTGATTGAGAATGATCTACACGGAAAGGCTCTTGAATCCCAGGTGAGGCTTTAATGCCTCCCAAGTTGCATCTGGGGGTTGCCTTCACTAAATTTTTAGCAGGTAGTTGGCTGAAATAATGCTTATGTTGTTGCCATATTGTGATGTCTTACTTGTAGGGGCTCTTAGGATGTCTTACCATTCAGTCTCTGGAGAAGGTTTCACGGCTAGCTTTGTGATGCAAGTCATTGTTGAAGCAGCTGTTACAAGCAACAAATGCTAGTAGCTTCGTGCTCTAACCTCTTCAGAGGTGAAACACATTTTTTCAGGTATGATTTCTAACTAAGATTTTTTCAAGTTGTTTCTTTAAGTTCGGGGAAAAAAATATGCATTTTCTATTCCGTATCTACAAACTACTTTTGTGTCCTAGTCGAAAGAGGGCCTCATATTATCACTCTTCACTCTTTGTGAACAGTAAGAATAAAATTGCTCTTCACAGTCCTAGTGCAACTCTGGAATAGAAGCATCTGTGCCTTTACAAAGCCATACAACCCAAAACCATAATTTCCCCTATGATTTGCTGTGTGTTTTGGAATAAGAGTGATTGTTATTGGAATTAGCAGTACTACTATGGCAACAAGAAAAAGCAACAAATTAGTCTATGTATCCAACCTGTTTTCTAGTGGCATATGACTCTTTTTATTCCAGCTCATGGCTATTTCTCTTGCATGATTTTTTGATGAAGTACCAAGGGATAAGCCTACACTTTGATTCCTATTCTCATACTATTTATTTCGTTATGATGGTATGGAATAAAGACTGCAATTATTTCAAGTGCAAAACCAGAAGAAAAGGCATTATATTTTCTCTTCAAAACCAAATACAATTGCTATTATAGGGCATTGGTTTCTGATATTAAAAAGGGTTAGCTTCTTTTTTTTTTTTTTTTTTTTTTTTTTTTTTTAATTTTCCTAAATAAAAGACTTATGGAGGCTCAAAATTGACAAGGAGAAACACCTGTTACACCCTGCCTCAGTGATCTTTAATGACATAAGTATTTTTGCATCTGTTAAGAACAGCTAGCTCATGGCATTTCAGTGTTTCAGGAACTGATGAGTAGCCCATGAGGTACTGCAAAAAAAGGCTAAGATGGCATCACTATATATGAAACGAGGTTTTAAAGGTCTGATGATTTTACCCTGACGGCAGCAAAAAACCCCAGTGACAGTTTTAAGGAAAGATAGTGATCATGAAGCGCTACTTTTTTGAATAAATACAATTTTACTTAACAAGCTATCAAGACATTTGGTTCAGGCTCAAACTCTGATATTCATTTCATGCCACTGAAATCCAGCTCTGATGGAGAATTTTCTTGCTGGGAATTGCATGACTGACTCCAAACCCAACTGAATGTGAGCTCATGCTGACTGTAGAGAAATTCCTCATGAAACCATCAGAATGTAAGTCATGGACAACCCTCCCCTTTAGAAAAATCATTTGGCCTACAGTGAGCTTTCTGGCACTGAGGAAGTGCAATTGGTTTCTGACAGAATCAAATCAGTTCCTTCCACAAGATCTTACAGAACTTTAAGACACCAGAATGAAAGTATATTTGCTTCCTCTCCAGCAAGGCTGTTTAATAATTAATAATAATTAATAATTCCTGGCTAATCACTCTAGGTGGGGAGGGAGAGAAAATCCTTATTATTAGTTATTTCAGTGAGTTAAATCAGATATCCCCATGTGCTTTGCCTGATCTTCCTCACTGCAGAAGTCAAGTGCTAACAAATACAGAACACATCTTTGCCTAAGGCAGGGCTTCTATAGAGACCTTCTCCCAGTTCTGCCTAAAGGAGAAACTCAGGGTCTTATAACCTGTGAGGAGAAACTGTTCTGTAAAGGGCAGTTAAAGCTGTAAACAAAACATTTTGAGAAAAGGATTCCAAAGATTCTGCATCACAGAGCTGAAAATCCATTCTGGTTTGTATCTGTAGTTCATCCTGACCGAAGATACATGGAAAAGTAGGCAACCAAAGGTAAACTATATAAGCATATATTGTGGTATAAACCCGGCTGGTGGCCAGACATCACACAGCCACTTCCTTACCCACCCGGCTCCCCCCTCCCTGGGAATGAGGGAAAGAATTAAAGGGGTAAAGGGAAAAGAGATTTGTGGGTTCCAATAAGAAAATTCAATAACTAAACTACAACAAAAATTAAATAATAATGACAATAATATATACAAGTGAGTGATACACAGCTATACCACTCACTACCCGATGACAAAGGCCATTCCTGACCAATGATCCAAGAGCAGGGAGAGTCCCAAAACCACAATTCCAGAATGGAGATAAGAGCCTGAGTGTCTGAGAGACCAAGACAGCCCTGAGAGAGAGGCAACCCAGAGGGAGACAAGCTGGAGCAAGAGAAAGGTTGTCCAGACAGATCCTCATCTATATACTCATCATGATGGGCATGATGTGGAATATACTATTGGCTAATTTGGATCTCAATCCTAAACCCAAGGTCAAATTCTAGGCTAGTAATTGGGGCTCTGCTCCCTCACAGATTCTCCTGCACCTGCAGACACTGGCCCAACAGAGAAGCTGAAAAGTCCTTTACTGTCCTGGCAGCAACTGTAAACATCAGCATGTTATCAGCCTTCTTCTCAGAACAAGTCCAAAACATAGCCTCTTACTAATTACTATGAAGAAAGTTAACTCTGTTTTAGTTGAAACCAGGACAAGTTCCTAAGGAATTAGATTAATCTGTTTTAGTAAATTGTCACAATGAGTCTCCTGATAATGAACTCTGTCCCTATATAAAAATATATAAACGCAGCACAGCAATTAGTCAAGACAGTGTACACACTATCACACAGAAGGAGACAACGATGGAAGAAATAAATTACTTAATTGGTAACAAAGCGAGAGACAGGACAAGATTTACGAAAAAAAGCAGGTTTGTCATACAACGATTTAAATCAGTACAAAACTTTAATTTGACTTTACAGTTAGATTTTTGAACACTGTGAGAGAAAGTTTCAGGATGAAAGAGAAGACAAGAAAGAACCTCATTAATTTTTAATCTTTGAAAAAGTTGTCAGAGAAAAGGATTAGGGATTCATTCTAATAATTTGTTAAATGTAAAACAAATCCATTTATTTAGATTTCTTAATTCCCTTCTGGATAATTTAACAATTTGGGTGATTAGATTTAACTGGGTGATTGCAAAGGGAGATCTTTGTCACTAACACTTCTGAAAAATATCAGACGTTCTAAATTTAACATTCCAGCTTTCCTATCTCTAATTACTGATCTGACTGGTCAACATATATGCTTGTAATTTGCAGTCTTACATATTGTATAAGCTGATGTCTAAAGGTAGTAAAATAACTTTTGCTTTATTTTATGCCTTCACTATACCTAGATTTTTTCCTGTGCTGAGTGAAATTGTACTAGAGATAATCTTTACAGAAAACACAAAACTAGAGATTAATTTCTGAACAATAACACAAACAGATACTTACCCAGAAAAGTTTTACTTTCTTGGTTTCCGGATGACTGAATTAATAGTTCTTTGCATTATTTCAGAATTCAAAGGACAAAATGTTATTTTTAGTTCTTTTCAAATCTTTTTCATCCATTCACATCAACTACACCTCAGATCAGCAAAACACTTAACATCTGCAAAAATTAATGACTGAAAGCATCACCAAGTATTTCCTTCAATCATTTTTTCCAATCCTATTCTATTGCTCAATTGTTTTTGTATTTTTGCTGATGTATTTAGCAGTCATCTATTGAACCTTTAACTATAACTTGTTATTCCCTACATTTATTTTTCTCCTGCTTCATTTTACCTCATTTTATATCTCCCAAATTTTAAGATTTCACCGTCTTGTCTCATTCGATACTAGAAGAGTAAATGAGGTTGCAGAGAAGGGCCACATGCTCATAGTTAGGCAACGTGTCAGTGCAGGGAACATGATCGGATGAGTTTGAGTATGATGTGTCAATATAAAGATGAACTTGAGTATGGTGGTTCTGGGTATATGTCAAGATTATCCCTTCATGGGGAAGGGTAGTCATACACAGTAGCAATGCCGAATGTGGCTCAGTGGGAATGTTATCATCCACTGTTATATTTTGAGCACTGGGAGGAGAGGAACTTTAGAAGACCCAAATGTTAATTAAATATTGTGCTATTGACTTTGAATGGTTGCACCTGCTAAGGGCAAACCTGTTAACGTGAAAAGGATACTGGAAAATATGTTGTTACTATTATGGGTCTGGGCAATGCAACTTAATTTGTGAGTCAGATTGTCCTCATCCACTGTGAAGACTGCACAATTCTGCTTAAGATCCTTCCTTGTAAAGATCCTTTCCTCTTCCAACATTTTAATATCTTTCCCTGTTGGATCTCTTGAGTAATCTAAATAGCTTCTCTGGTCCTTGTGCTGCTTGACAGAATGCCTTTATACTCTCAGACTAAGTGTGGCAGAAACAGCAGAATAAGGGTTACTGGCTTCTGTCCATAAAACATTTGTGAGTGTTAATCATCTTTGTCCATGAAAGGCATGAGTTCACATAGCTGCTTCTCATGAGATACTCAAGATGAATGCAAAACAATGACCATCTCCCAGTTCTGATGTAATCAAAGCCTCTGAAACTGTGCTGGAAATGTACTTGAGTAAGATTTTACTGTGGTCTCTGGCTTGCTCCTGCTGAGCTGTAAATAAGCAATTTAGAAGACTTAGAAATACAAGTGTTCACAGCAAGTATGTGACTCACTCACTGCTCAGCAGCCTCACTAAAAGCCCGCAATATTTATTTTTTCCCTTTTCATTTTGACACTTAGAAACATAGGATTGGGAGAGTCTTCCTCACCCACTAGGACCAGTTCCCTGATGAGACAGGTACCACGAGATGTAATTCTTTTCATAAACTGCTCAGATGCTCTCTGAAAGCTAATTGGATTTTGGAAACTTGTTTTTTGCTGCCTCTACTTCGGTGTACAAAAAAGTATACAAAAAATGTTCAGTCTGGAGAGCCCTGCACTGGACACAATTATCTTTCATCAGTACTGAGTAGACTAGAAGGATCACCTCCCTCAACCTGCTTGCAGTGCTCTTCCTGATGCCATCCAGGAGGTTGTTGGCCTTCTTTACCCAAAGACGCATTGCTGGGTATTGTTATTCTTAAGGAACATTTCTCCCTTTTCAACTTTTACTGACATATTGTATTTACTCTGATATACTGTATTTACGGAGAGGAAATATGCCACCTTTCTTCCTTCACTGTGCCATACTGAAAAAGCTTTCACTCTAACAGTTTCCTGAAATAGTCTTTTAATTCCTTAAACCACACTACAATACTTTTGTGTGCCTGTTCCAGTTGTACTGTTTTTTTTTATAAACACAGAGGACACTATAGAGGCTTCCAGATGAGAATGTAAGAACAACCATAGTGGATCAGCACAAAGGTTCTGATCTAGCTATCCAAGTATCTTATATTAGCTGTACCTTAGACAGTGGTTCTATATGTGGGAGCAGTACTAGCTGGTCCCCGCTGGAACCATCATCAGCTCATTTTAAAATGAGCAGAGCACAGTCATAGAACATAGTTTTCTAAGATTAATTACTATGTGCATGTGTTTACTTTATGATATTTCTTATTAACTGTATGCTTACAGTGAATGTCTTTTCATTGATTACAAATAGGGGGAACTTTCACCTCAGCCAAACCATCTAAAAACGAAGTGATGGAGTGATGCACACTTTTGAACATTGTAGTATTACATTTTCCCATTCAAATTACTACAGCCTTCTTTGTCTTCTCATGCAATTTTCTGATTCTTCTTTGTTTTGGCAGAGTGTCTCAATATTGATGTATCAGCAATTTTCATTAGTACTCTTTTATTTTTTATGCCATGTACCTTTGTGAAAATAATAAACTTGGCCCCAAGGCACGTCTTTACCTTTCCTCTGTTGCAATATTTTCTCTCTCAACAAAACCAGCAGTCATGAAATCCTGACCTTTTTTATATTTTTCAAAATGTTTACACTTCATTTCATTTCAGATGACTTTTTTTTTTTTCCACTGGCACTGTACCAGCCACCTCACAGAAACTCAGCTTATGCGTGGAATGCATTCACTTTTTTCAGAGAATTATTTGTCTTCACAAAGAAAGTTACCAGTAATTCCTGTGCAATCTACCTCTGGTATGTTGCACTTTATTTAGTTTTATTCCATTTTCTCTTTATCTTTGTGCACTTTGGAGCAAAACTTACAAGTCTTTAGTTATCTGCAGGACATCCCTATTCTTAAATATGGCATTTCATTTACCAAGAAGCCTTGCTACTACCATCACAATTTCATATACCGATTTCAGCAATATTCTGAGAAGGAAAACTGCTAGTCTGTGTCGTTGGGTTCATTGGTTGCATCTCAATCAAGCTGAAAGAGCAGCCTTTTCAGAGGTAATGTGAACAGTGTTCTCCAAGTCCTCTCCACTCTCTACCTTCAGTTGGTCCATGCGACTACTTTATGTCAACACAAAGCTCTTTCTGGCACATGCAGGTATTTGCTAATCCATTGAGCATGTTCAGACATGGTTTCGTATGCTCTGAATATTACATGCTGACTGCTCCGGAGTCTGCAAGATTTCAGACTAACAGTCACTGTAGTCCTCACAGGATATTCTAGTCCTGTCGTAGTCTTACGGACAACATTTAACAGAGGATTAAGATACATCCTCAGTTTTACTCCCACCTCAAATGGTTGATTTCCAGTTTCATATGCACCAAACCAATGGACATCTCCTTTTTTTCACATTTGTCAACATTATCCTTAGTGAAAAGTGAAAGGGAAGTATTTATTCAGGTTTTGGACTGTAGCTAGATTATATTTAATCACTGTCATACTTAACTGTATAGCAGCTTCACATCTTATTTCCTTGGGTTTCTTTTGCTTTTCATGGTGGAAGAACCTTTAATTTGGTTGTTTTCAATTGTTCTAGTACTAATTTTTTCCTTTATCTCTGTACTTAGAGATGCCAAAGACCCAATTTCTCTTGTTCATTCTTTTTGTTCGCTCATTAGTAAATCTCTGCTTTTTTGAATTGTTGGATAGTTCTGTTGGGCCCAAAACACCTCTTTACATATCTTTAGACTCAGCTCTGTATAATTATCAACCACTTCATCTAAGGCTCTTATGTGTATTATTTTAGACCTGTTACCAATAAACAAAGGGAACACTAAGAAAGATAATTTCCAGAAACTAGGAACAGTTTTTCTACAAACTGTGTCTTCCTTCAGACCTTGTTTATTGGTAACAGATCTGAAATAATACACCTTTTATTGGCCAAGTGATGGTCTCCTGGCTAACACTTTTAGGAACAGGAGGCCCTCATCACTACTGTTTGTTCCTTGTTCTCTTTCTGGGAGGTCGAAGTTTCTCACTAAGACCCAAATTGAGGTAATGTGTATTTCTGTTTCCAAGTACAGCTGATACCCAGCTCTAAATTAGTAGAATGTCTTCAACCACTCCTATGTTTTTTCAACCTAAACAAATTTTATTTTATGCTTTATCTCACTTATCTCTACAAAGTCTGTCACATCTTTAGTTTGAGATATGACTCCACACCACAGCAGAGGGGTTGAAACTAGATGATCCTTAAGGTCCTTTTCAACACAGGCCATTCTATGATTCTATGATTCTATGGTTCTATGAACAATAATTTCTACCTCCCTAAACACCATGCCAGGGGTACTAATTCTCTATACCATCACAACTATGTCACCATTTCTGTAGTGTCTGTTTATGCCCACAGCATTATTCCTATAATGTTTTTTTTTACCTCCTGCACTTCTATCTCTAGATACTCCACTTTATTGCTCAGGAATCTTGTATTAGTCTACATATTTTTCAGTTGTCCTTTTTGTTATGCATTAATCCTCACTTCAGTTTCCATAGGGATCATCTCCCCCATCAAAATATATACCAGTTCCAATAACAATCCTTGTTGGGAGATTTCAGGTTCTTTCCCTATGCCATTTAACCAAGTGTGGTGCAGGGAAAATAGTTCAACGTTCTTTTTTTTCTAAGTCATACTTTTTGAGAGAGAATTTTTGGAAACTTCCTGTTAGCTTTGAAGCCAGCAATATATTCTATGACTTGGCATTGCCCACACAAATTGGATTCATTTTTCCTTCGAATCACTGAATAACCATTTCTGGGTATTGGTAGCTCAATCTATGATACAGAAGACAGAGAGGTAGATCTGAGAGGTCTTGTTTATCTCCGTAACACCATGCAATATTGGGCAGATACTAGCCCAACTTACAAATACACTGTAGCTGAAATCACGTGGCATTTCTATTGAGTTAATAAACCCTGTCCCTTTTAACCAGGACTGGTTAGTTGTGACCCAAAGCCAGACTAATGGTTGCACGGAAGGATTAATTTCAGAAGGTGTCGGGCTACATTCAATGCTTTCTGTATGCTGTGTGACAAAATCAGCTGTTTTCATGTCTAGCAGTATATAAAAGAGTGATTTAAATACAGCTATACAAATATGTAAGAGAATGGCTTGCTCCTGTGCTGCTGTTAGTAAAGTTTAAAGGTTGTATGATTGTTAATTATCGATAATCTTACTTGTATTTAGGCAAACTGTTGTGATTTCTTCAGGCAGAATTAAAAAAAAAAAGAACCCACAACTTCAATTTTTGTTTCAGGTTAAGAATTTTAAGGATTTTATGTGTGAAGGTTACTAAAGAATAAGAAAACACAAATCTCAATCTTCTAAAAACTTCTAATAAATAAATGAAGGTTTCATTTTCCCCCTCAGAAGTATCGGGAGGAAGTATATAAAACCAGAGAGGTCTAGTGAAAACTCGCTCCTCCATGACTGCAAGACAAAGGTCACTCCATTTAGGTCTAAGCTAGCCTTTTGTCATGTATTTAAATATATAAGTTGTTGCCTCTATTGTTATTTATTTTCTTTACGTAGATTTATGACTTATTGAATTCAGTCTGGTGTAGGTGGAGATTAATCATTATTAAAATTTAAATGATATAACAGCAACATCTGTTACTTAGTAACACAAATGTATGATTAAATTCTGAGGTAACTATTTTCACAAACCTTTTTGAGGAAATTACATAGCTCATTAGACTTAGAGTCACCTGCACCCTACACAGACTAGACTTGTGCTAACAAACTGCAAATACAAATTGTCTTCAGGACAAGTTTGCCTTAAGCTACGCCTGCTGGGGCTAATGTGACTGGAAGAAGGCTGGTACCTGCTTGAACTGCTGAGTCACGACACATCACAGCTGGGTTCAGGATGTGTCTGCATCTTGTGTTCTGCAATGCCACATTTGCTGTTGCCAGAGATTCAGACCGGACTGCCTGAAACATTCAGCATTATAAGCAGGCAGCTTGAGGGCGAAATGGCTAAGTAACGAGGAGATGGTGAAACAGTGGAAATCCATATGACACTAAAGAATTATAAAAATATCCATGGAAATGCAGCCATCTGAAATAGAGGGACCAATAAATCTTCAGGGCTCCTGGGAGTAACATAATACCAGAAACTTGGGGAAAGATGGGACAAACAAGACAAACTGTTGACTAAGCAAGATATTGGGTCAGTTTCTCAGCTTCTACAAGAATGCTTACCTTTTCTGGACATGCAGCTGAGCATGGATGGCATCCTTACATAGCTGCAACATTTCAGGTTGAGTCATGCACTGCTTGTTTCTTCTCCATTGCATAAGAATGATGACATGGCTACACAAGCCTCAAGTGTGTTGTGCAAAAAGTGCATCACACACTCCAAAAACACTGCATAGCTGCCTTGCGCACTCTCTATGTTACAGAAAGGTGTACAAAAAGGAAACAAGACCTGAAGTGACATGAGAATGAAGCAACTTGTGTCATTGCAGATTAAGAGTTTGATGCTGACTCCTGAAAGAAGTTGTAAGCAGGAAGGGAATTACCATTGCACCCTAATGATTTATGTGTGTTTTGTACGTTTTTATAACTTCTTTACCCTCTTTCTTGTGTGCATGTGCCACCCACAGATTGTGACAGCCATCAGAACGTAGAACTGCCAATGAATGCTGAAGCATTACAGAGTACCTACACAAAACCAACCACTGATTCTCCATTTCCACTGCTATAATTCCTGTTCTCTGTTTGCTGGTGACACCTTTCCTCTGATCTTTTCCTAAATACTTTTAATACATAGCTTAGATTTAGAGCTGAATATCCCAGGTGGAAACGGGTAAGCATAAACAATTATTGGGAGACTGACTGATGCAAGCTAAAACAGGGTCTCAGTTGTACTTCTTATTTTTTACTCTATAACTTTTGTGCTTTATTCTACCAGGAAGTTTTACTGGGTCAAAACTGTTTTCCTGTATTGCAACAAGTAGGAGAACTTTTAAATAAAACTCCTTTTGATGAAGCACCTTCTGAAAAATTGCCTCTTATTAATCAAAAAAATTTTAAACCAATACAAAATAACCTTTCCGCTTGAAAATAAATCTCAGAAGAAGTAACACTTCAGATTAGTTATCCATTCTACCTTCGCTTGATAAGAATGCATTATTATCAGGATGAATTGAAAGCTAAGTGACACCCTGAAATTTTCTGTCTTTCTGTTAGCAAAATTCTCAGAAAGTATAAATATTTAAGGATAAGACACATGACATTATTTAGCACAGCAAGGCCCCAATCTTCAGTCTACTTACAGTCAACTCTAAATGTTAAAATAAAGAAATTGAAACAAACACATTTAACAGAAATATTTAGTGATACTACTGAAAGTCACTGAAGCACGTGAGGCCACAAAAACTGCACAGGGAAATCCATTCTGAGCCATAACCAAACACGAGGGCTCCCTGCCACTCTCAAAAGATGTTTTAATCCAGAACAAGTAACTGAGCATGTTCTCACTGTAAAATATTTGAAGTAAACAAGTCTAATTAAAAAAAAAAAAACACACCACCACCAAAAACCCCAACAAAAACTAAACAAGCAGCAGAAGAGTTCTGGACATAGCTAGCCTGTGATTAGACACTGAACAGATGGTTTCTGATTGGCATGTCTTAGCCATTGGCTGTGGCTTTTTTGTTTGTTTGTTCATTAATTAATGTTACATTGTTATTTTAATGCAAATATTTTAGAAATGTGTAATAAGATCTCATGAAGACATTTGGTACTGTTCATAGAATGGCTACTACACTGTCTCAACAAAATGAAGGGGTCTGTCAACCTGCAGCTGCCCACCACCTGTGTGCGCTGCCTATGCACAGGAACAGGTCAGACAGGTGGAATCAGATGCTGGGAGTCACTTCCCCTAGCTGTACTCAGTGATGGAAAATGGACTCTTGGATAGGTGCCTCGCCAGTAAGCTAAAAACATCAGTAATCATTGCTTAAAAAACCTCAGACTCAGCTTGAGGATCCCTCAGATCCTATCTACAATTAAAATTAGGCATAAGCATAGCATTTTTCAAGGTCTGTGTTTAAATCTCAAAAATGGATGAGTGTCAAGAATTTGGTTTAAATCATGCAAATGTTTAGAAATAAGTAACTGAACATATTCAAAACACTACACGTAACTTTCCAAGCCCACACATACACATAAGATTTTGCAAAAGCTAATTGTCACATGCATGAAATATTTTCTAATATCTTATTGAACGATAGACTGAAAAATAAAAAAGCAGAGCAAGTGTTATATGCAAATAGTCATTTCTATCAAGAACTTCTGGAAAATAAATTCTAGAGTTGGCCACTTATCATGGCCACTATTCCTGGTGACTATTCTCTTAAGCATTCTGTAACAAACAAACAAACAAACAAATAAATATGAATTTGTACTGCTTGATACATGGAAAACAAAACTCTCTGCACTAAAGCCACTGGCAAGTATGCAACCATGTGGAAATGTATTTATTCAATATATTTTGATTTAAATCCTTGCCTAGTTTCTGTAAGAGTCTCTAGGCAAGTTAATACCTATGCTGTTCAGAGTAATAAAATCTCTAGCCTGAGATTCAATCCCGAAACACTTGATAAACATATCAAGCACAGAAAATTGCAAAAATGTATTTTAAAAAGACCCGTTACTATGGTAGATGGTAACTCTGCTATACAAACCTCTTCCTGCATCCTTTTTCTACTTTACATTACGGTTTGAGCATTCCTGCATACTTGGGACCACGCAGTTTTTATTTTAGAATGTTTTACATAACATTTGGGAAAAAGAAATCTCTGAATTTCTCTCTTTGATCATGAAGTTGACACAGCTTCTATCAAGTAATGCTGTGTTGAACTAAGTTTTACTGCTGCTTTGCTGATTATTGCAAATCTACAGGTTCTTTTGGGAGAGGGGAGGGTGAAAGAGATTTTCAAAACCATAGGGGTGAGGTTAACTTTTAAACTTTAAATCATCTGGAAGTTGTTTATCTAGCCAAGTCTCACCAGCTGGAATTTCATTCAGTTGCCTATATACAGGTCTCTACTTCACCTTACGGCATATGAGACATCTGTAAAGGACTAGCAGATACAAAATGGGACTTAAAGGATATCTAACCCCTTTTGCAGTGGCAGTTAGGGGCCAGACGGAGTAAGATCATCTATAACTGCTGTTACCAAGATTTTGTAAGTGGTTGTAAATCCATTGTCTTAATTAATCCTAGGATGAAGGACAAAACCCCAAACCTAACATTTCTTTCAAATCTAAGGATAAAAGGGTTTGATTGGACATATTCAAGGGAGAAGAAAAAGAAAATGCCTTTGGGTTCTTTTGCAGTTAGATAAAATTCCACATACATAACAAACCTTAAGTCTTATTTTATTTATTTTTATTAATTTTAAGCACCCAAATATCTTCTGAGTCATCCATATGTATAAAGGACAACTGCTTTACTTATAGAATTTAGACACTGATGAGAAATTTAATGTGAAGAAAAAAGGACAGCTTTCTTCTTAGGATATGCAAAGTCTAGGCTGGATTTTAAGCTTTCCACATGAGCAGGAGTGACTTTGGTAACAGTTATGTAGACGGATGTGGGCTCCTCTCTCTGCAATTGAAGTTTTTTAAGTACAGTCCAGGTTCAGCCCATTAGGATGGCACTGAACTTGAGTCAACACACACTTAGAGCTCTCCAAACAGTGTAATTAGACAATATCATTTTCAGACATTAAGGAAGTAAAGTTCAAAAATGCATTTGAGTCAATGCATGAAAATACAATTTTTTGTCTTATTAAAGGTATTTGAAACTCTGAAGGTTATTCAAAACACCCAATTTCAGAGTCTAACATTAGTTGATTAAGGTAATTGGCTGGTTTCCTTTTATAGACAATCGAGGGGACGATTTGTAGCAGGAGACACAGATTTCCAACCTAAATGTTAAATAAACATCATGAATGCTACCCACTGTATCTTTCATACTTGCTGACTCATACTGATCTTGAAAATTTACTCAGAGATTATCTTAGTTTTTCCCTGAAAGAGGGCTGTGAATAGCACTGGATGGAAATCTTGTTTTTATCACGGGTAAGAGCTGTACTTGTTTCAGAGTCAACGAGCCTGTGTGCCCAACACAGAGGATGAGATGCCCCACCTGAAGCCCAGGACTGCACTCTCAGCTGTCCCAGAAACCAACACGTCAGTCATGGTCTCCCAGATGAAAAGATAATACCCGGGATGTCTGAAAAAATCCTTGGAAATTCAAGGAATGAGAGATCAGGGCACAAAAATACCCCTGACGTACATAAAACCTGGCAGCTTTTCCCTCCTTATTAACATCTCAGTGTCCCTGCAAAATAGCCAGCCCAAGAGTTTCAGTTCAGAACAAACACATTTAATTTCCCTTGCTATATTTCATCATGCTTGCATGAAGCACTTTGGTATTTTTAACCCAGTGAGTCTCCTTCATTGGGCTTTTAGGCCTACTTGAAGCTTCTCTGTGTTGTGAGCTCCTTGACATGCCATCAATTCAGCTGCCATAACAAAATGCACAATTTTATAAAGCTTGTTTTTAAATTTCTATCATAATAAGATATTCATTCGTAAATTCTCAATTACTTCACTTATTATTCTTATAGAATGGTGAAGTCATCAGAGAGATGATGCATGTAAACACAAAATCAAAGGAAAAATGTCAAAAGTGAGAAAAAGTATACAACACATATGTGTCTTGAATACCCAAGAATAACACTGTTACCAGGATTACAAAATGAAAAAAAAAAACCACCAAAAACAAAAACAAAAAAAACCAAAAAAACAAAAACAAAACCCCACAATCACTTTTACAACAGCTAAAGCAAAATATCTGATAATTCCAATGAATCTTGTCCCTTAGGAACCACAGTCCAGGGTCTTTCTGAATGTGGAATTTCTTGTCTCATCAGAACTCGAAAACGTCCCAACTTTCTAACAAGAGACAAGAAGAGTATTATCAAACCAGGTTCCAATACCTTTGATTTGGCATGAAAAGTTTAGTTCAAGTTTTTCTGATTTTATTTCAGATGATTACTGATACTTGTAAAAAGAAAATACCGGACCGATATTGGAAAGATATTTCAAAGACTAGTTTCTTCCTGAAAATGTAAGCATGGAACTCTGCAACTTTTCAAATATCTTTCAACATACTGAGAGGAGATCAGAAACAGGAAAGAACCAGACACATTCTTACATTCACTTTTCAATTTCACCATAGTGGATGTTTTTCTGTGCTATTCTAGAAAATCCTAATTCTTATTGAAAGTGACCCTCCAAGCTCGTTACATGCAAATGACATAAGACAGTTAAAGGAAGCTGTAAAAATTGTTTTTGCTATTGAAGTACTTTGCACACTTTGACTGATTTTTGATACATTTTAACAGATCAAGTACAAGGAGATTCAGATCTTTCTTTTTGGAGTATGATTCAGAAATACTGCCTCACTTCCTGACTCTACCTTATTAAATTCAACGGGATTTTCTCTAAAGATTTTAACAGGTAAAATGAAAGATTCTTACACAGAGAAATTAGAATCTCCTTTGAAAGATCTAAATTATTATTCAGATATATTAATTTACATTAATAATATAAATCATAGAATCATAGAATGGTTTGGGTTGAAAAGGACCTTAAAGATCATCCAGTTCCAACCCCCTGCCGTGGTCAGGGACACCTCACACTAGATCCAGTTGCTCAAAGCCTCATCCAGCCTGGCCTTGAACACCTCCAGGGACGGGGGCATCCACAGTTTCTCTGGGCAACCTGTGCCACTGCCTCACCACCATCACAGTAAAATACTTTTTCCTAACATCTAATCTAAATCTTCCCTCTTTCAGCTTAAAACCGTTACCCCTCATCCTATCCCTACAGACCCTGATCAAGAGTCCCTCCCCATCTCTCCTGTAGCCCCCTTTAGGTACTGGAAGGCTGCTAGAAGGTCTCCCTGGAGACTTCTCTTCTCCAGGCTGAACAACCCCAACTGTCTCCGATACTTGGTGGTCTGGTTAATAGAGGCATGCATGAAAAATGTGAGTTTATTGATTGTAATGTCTTCACACACATTGGACCAGGGCAACGGCAAACACAGCTGCAGGCTGAGTGGAGAATGGATTGAGATCAGCCCTGAGCAGAAGGACTCAGGGGTGTTGGTTGATGAGAATTGCAACATGAGCTGACAATTCTCACTTGTGGCCCAGAAAGCCAACCATATCCTGGGCTTCATCAAAATAAGTGCGACCAGCAGGTCAAGGGAGATGATTCTCCCCCTCTACCCAACTCTTTTGAGACCCCACCCACAGTACCTCACCTAGCTCTGAAGTCCTCAGCACAGGAAGGACATGGACCTGTTGGAGCAAGTCCAGAGGAGGTCACAAAGATGATCAGTGGGCTGGAGCATCACCTGTACGAGGATAGGCAGAGAGAGTTGGGGTTGTTTAGCCTGGAGAAGAGAAGGCTCTGGGGAAATGTTGTGGTGGCCTTTCAGTACTTAAAGAAGGCTTCTAAGAGAGATGGGACAGTTTAGTAGGACCTTTTGGGATAAGACAAGGGGTAACCATTTTAAACTAAAAGATTCAGACTACATATAAGGAAGAAATTTTTTTGCAGTGAAGGTGGTGAAACACTGGAACAGGTTGCCCATAGGAGTGGTAGATGCCCCATCCCTGGAAACATTCAAGGTCAGGCTGGACAGGACTTTGAGCAGCCTGAGCATCTCTGTCTCAGCTGAACCCAGGACAATGTTCCTGCTTGGATTGGACCAGATGACCTTTAAAGGTCCCTCCCAACACAAACTCTTCTGTGTTTCCATGGTTCTGTCCTTACACCATGTCGATGCTATGAGGAAATGTATGTAATTAACAATGCAGAAAGAACTTAATAACTTAGTTGCACTTATGAATCTACTTTATTGTTGTATATATTAGTTCCCTTCTGCACTTTCCCACTCCAGATTACCTTTTTTCCAGATACCAAAATTCACTGTATTTCACAGAGTAAATTGAGTACTAGGTTTTTTAACTATGGAAGAGGAGATTATGGAAATCTCTAGCCTTCTTATTAGCTGTAAGAAATTTTTGAAAACAGTTCAGTTCAGTTCTTCACTCTGTAAAGACAGGGAATGATTTCATTATGCACATCCTTGTACAGTGGATATTTAATAATCTCTGGATTACTCTTTCAGAATATAAACCTGGATGGAGGAAAACCAGTAAAAAATCACAGTCCAGCTGTTAACAAAAGCCCGGTAATGAATAGTGTGAATAAAGTTAGTTTGTTCAAAACAGTAGCTCAGACCATGTTCACCACTGCCAGAGCTATCCAACTCCAACATGTTTTTCAGAACACTGAAATTGAACTGTGAATTAATGAATGACAAATTCCTCTTACAGAGTCAGTAATAATCTGGCACAGGACTCTAATGCATAGTAAGTGGTTAGTCTCTCTGACACTTGAAGAGCATGTCATATAAGAAAGGCAAGCTGAATCAATGGTGTAAAATCTGGGACCAACTCATAAACAAGAATTTTTCAATTCAGAAAACTAGTTTTAGATAAAGAACAAGGCAAATATAAAAAAATCAGGTTTATGTTTGTTTGCAAAACATTTAGTTGTAGGTAAAGATAATTCAAGGCTCCAGTAAAGTTTCCTTAATCAGCATTAACCCAAGCAGAGAACTCATACCAAATGCAGAAGGAAAGCCTTTATTAAGACACGTTTCCATGCAATTGATTTTTTCAATAACCATAACCACTAGGATAAAAAATCAATTTAGAAAACCATTTACTGTATCTTAATTAAATACAAAAGACCATTGGAACATTTTTTCCAAGATCTAATAACAAGATTGCCAATTAAGATGTTAATTCTGAAATAAAAGACAAATTGTGCTCTGTGATTTGCACAGCATCTCTGAGTTTTGGAATTGTTTATGTGAGGAGTGACTGAGAACAAGCTGCGATTAAATGACTGATTTACCTGTTTTGTCCTGCATGCTCAAACTCTCCATGTCTTTTTAAGCATTTTGGAGAGGATTCACCTGTAAGAGGCTCAGACAGGGAGTAAATGGACTAAAATATTTTAATGCCTGAAAACGATAGATGGGAAGCTACCTAACTAGGGGCAGTTAGTAGAACCTATCATTAATATTACTTTAGAATTTAAGATTCATAGATGCAATCTAGGACTCTAGAGTGTTAAGACCTCTGCAGGCACAAACCACATAAAAACGTCAGACATAAAATCAGACATAACAGAAAAAAAAACATAAAAATGCATGAAGACAGGGGAATAAAAATAAATAATATTATGAGGTATTATGATAGCTAATGCTCTTAATATGCTAACTCTTGCCATGCTTTTAGAAGGAGCATAGAGGAGAAGAGCCAAACAGAGGTTTAAAGGAGGATGAGACAGTTTGTGGATTTTGATAGGAAGCATGTCCCAGTGCTAGCAGGCTGCCAATGCAGAAAGTGCTTTGCAGAAATCTTATCTTTCCTTGAAATACTCATGGACAGAAGCTTAAGTCATAAACATTACTTATTGTTCCTCATGCTTTGGCATAGAATAAGCTTAGCATTTCATCTGAAATAAATTTTTCTCTGGGGTGAAAAAAAATCAACAGCAACAAGTAAACTGCCACCCAAAACAGCCAAAGAAAATAAATGTTTATTGGGATTGCTTACATCTGCTCTGGCGGATTTGAAAGACCATTTAAATGCTATTGTTAGAATAGTTATGAGAACTACATCCCCAATATGGTACAACCATAATGAAGTGAATTGAATCACAAGAAGGAAGGGAAAGACCCACCAAAATCAAAAAGAGTGTAAAGACAAAATTTTCTAGCTGCAAATTTTGTAACCGTGGTACTGAAAATAATCTAATTTGTAGAACTCTAGAAAGTTTTCTTACTCCTGAAGTTTTTTTCAGTACTTTGAAAGAACATGGATTATTAGAGCTGAGGACTTCTATAAAAGTCATTTTCTTTAAAAATAAAATTTTGCATTTTTTATAAATGTATATTTTGATGAAAAATATTGGTAATGAGGTTTCCATAAAAATTATGTAGCTATTTCATTAATGAATTCTGATCACTAAATGTGTTTAAAATAAAAATTCTTTGTTTTGAACACTCGAAATGAAGTTCCCTGGTTCTTGACCACTGACACACATTATACAAACAAAAAAACTTTGTACAACTTTAGACCACTTTTATAAAATACATTTTCAAAAGACAGTTGCTCAAAAAACACATTTGCAGACAATCTTAAAAGTCATTTGTCTTCTTCTGATATGAAATACTCGCTTGTTATAAGCATCTAAAATTCTAGAAACATTAACACTGTATGAGACTGTGGGTTCTGCCTTAAGAGCCCTTCAGGAGAGAGTCACCGTTACAGCTGCTACATGCAGGGAACTGAGAGCAATCTTAGAAACTATTTTGTAGTTTTATGCATCCAGTTTCACCTTGGCCTGTCTCTGAGAACTCCCAGCCACCTCAACCACTAGAAATTCTGGGATGTGACATCCCCAGACAGACTCAGTAGGGCTGAAATCGAGGCCAGAAATTAAATTTCTTGCTTGAAATTTCTCTTCTGACGTGCACAAATAACAACTGATTCAAACTTCTGAAGTTTGCACCCTCCAGGACAGGCCTGGCTGGGAATTCCCAAAGATGGAAGGATTTTCAGGCACTTAATTCCTCAGAGTCAGTGGGGACACATCAGGACTCTGTTTAGTAGGCTCAGCTGTTCCTTTGGCACATTTAACTGACAGCTCCTTTTCAAGGCAGAAGGCAGCAGAAGATGCCAGAACTTGCCTCCGAGAACAGAGAGAAGGTGCAGGAGTGCACGGGAATGTGATTTTACTACACTATTTCTGTAAAAAAAAGGATTCAAGGTGAAAAATTCTGTTTCTTGAACATGAGTGAGTTCCTACCGTTGAGTAGACTCCCTCCGTAAGCCTCCCCCACTTTTAAAGAACAAGTGTCTTTTAAACCTGTACCCAAGGAAGCACTTCACATCTGTCCATCCACCTGAAGAACCACGGCACCTCTGTTTTCCCAAGAAGCCAATATGCCATCTGAGAGTGGGATACGTAGGTCAAGGTTTTTCTCCCATGATTATCAGCACATAAGGAATGTTTGGGTATATTCACCCCAAACCTTCTCTACTGGGGACATCAGAGGACAATCTGCCTTACCTAAGATCTGAATCCCTCTGTGTGCATGCCTGCACCTCTCCACTGACTAATAAAGTGAGCTCAGACCAATTTATCCCTGGCCTTAGGTGAGATGAATGTTGTTTTTCTCTGACAGTGCTATGAAATGTCCAGACAAAAATCTATTTGAATTAAGGATGAAATTATGATGTAAAACCATTATTGCTTATTTTGAAGAGAAATAAGTGCTTTTCTCTAATACGTATGACTCAAAGCTCAGACAATACCCGTCTCAGAGAATCAAAGAAAATATATCCTGACCTTAAGATAGGCTTCACTCTTTGAGAAATACAACAGTAAAGTACCACCTGCTATAAGAAAGCCTCAAGAAAAAAACAATTGTTTCTCTGCCTGGGATCTATGTCATGACCCTGGGTGGATTCCTGAGCACTTTAGAGGACAGTTCAGAAGAAAGATGTGTGTTTTCAACTGGTCGCTTGGAAACACCTTGATTGCATTCCTGTGGGTATGACTTTCTGGACTTCCCAAATGAATTACAGCAGTTGAATGAAGCACAGGCTCTCTGGTACCTGCTGCCCTTTGTTATTGGTGGTGTTCCCCGGGTGCTTCTTTGGCCCTTGTTGTTTTCAGTTGGGAGAGAGGAGTCAACACTTTGTGGTGTATGAGTCGTTTAGTCTTCTGGCTACAAGAGCATAATCAGAATGAAATAACAAACTGTCATGGAGCTTCTGGTTGCCAGTAGCAGAAATTGGCATATTAAGTTCAATGTAGTGTAAAATAATGGGGAGAGATGATTAGAAAACACTAATTACCTTTACCCAAACCCTTGTACTGGGAGATCCCCCATGACAAGGACTTATGGAGCAGCAAGAAGTAATTAGATTTCTGACACAGCAATTGCTGCATAAGTAATTAAGCTATCTATTTTCTTATTATTGCTGCCTAATATCTGTTATATATCTTATAACAGAAAAAATAAAAAAACCTCCAAGTTTCAGCTAAGAGGCGACAGCTTCAGAAGCAGTTCTGTCTTTGAATTTTGTTTTTAAAGAGGAAAAACAACTGCGTGTTCACCACTCTCCTTCTATGTAAGGCGATTTCAAGTAATCAGTTATCGACAAAACCAGGTGAAAAACTTGCAGTTAGTGTTTTGGTTTCTGGACATTCATTTCTATGCAGGAGTTTCTAGATGTCTGTATAGATACCTGTGGTCAGGGCCAGTAACTAAACACATTTTAGCATATTGTTTCTACTTAAATCCCTCCCAAATCTTTATTGAGTGTACAGCTAATATCAAGTCCTGCATTTGTGACAGTCATCCTCCTCACGATATTGCTGAGCTGACAACACATTACAGGATAATTTTAATCATGTCAGAAATGCCCAGGTAAAATCAAGTTTTGGGTGGTTATCATGCACTTTTTATTACTCAGACAGCCTCCAGGTGATGCACATTTGGCTATGAAAAATGTACTGACTTAGCTAAACCATGAAACCTTTGAATACATGCAGAGTTTGGAAAATGATTCAAACAGAAATATTTTACTTATTTTGTTTAAACTCATAGGATACAAGGAGTAGTTCTCCTTTTGGTGTACACTGGTAGAACTACATTAAAAATCAGCTCAGCCAATCATGCTTAAAAAAGAGGCAGCATCCAAGATTAACACTGATTTGTGTATATCAGCACTTCGAGACAAAGCATGTTGAATCATATACTAGTTAAAATGTATTAACTCACCATGTTTTATAGCTATACATTTTCCCAGGGCAGAGATGACTTACTCATTATGATTCAGCCAGTCTCCACTTCTTTCATTGTTACCAATCAACATGAATAAAGGTTGAAGGATATGGCCTCTTAGTAAATATAGATCTTATTTTATTAACTTTGCCTTCCTAATTAAAATACTGTTCATTTAATCCATTTTGTTATTACAGTGTTTCTAATTAGTAGGAAAAAGATCAACAGAATTCAGCTTGGGCCTTATTCTTTGAAAATTCTTTTTTATCTGCTCTTCCTGAAAGCTGTATCTTCCTGCCAAGATTTATAATGTCTTTTCAAGGCAGTAGTGAACTGAATTCCACCAGAATGAGGTTTAGAGAATTTTGGTATTTCATCCACGTTATCAGTCGTCTTCAGCCTTAACCTCTGGAGACACAACAGCTTCACTAGAAACTATCAATTCAGCCATAGTGAGGGGGAAGTGTGTGGCTGTGTGTGCTGCTTTGTCACTTTAATAGAGTGACAGAAAAATGAATTACTCCACAAGTTTACAAATCAGAAGTTTTCATTACTCCAAGATTTCTCTATAATCACTCAGCAGTGTTAGTGAGATGGGTTCCTCAGTATAAATATCTGCTGCATGGGTAATATTTTTATGTTCAGATTTTTAAGGTTTGTTAAGTAGTCCTAAATCATCTCAAATGTGGAGTTAGAGAAAGCATCTCTCTGCCTTTCTGATTCTCACTTTCCTTCTCTAACTGAAAAATGGAGGACAGGTAACAATAGCTATGAAGCTGGGACAATCGAACTAATCCTGTTCTAGTGGTCCAGTATTTCTTTCCCTTTCTCTGCCACACACCTGTGTCCTGTTTATCTATACAAAGGACCTCTGTAAGTAAGACGTGAAGAGAATTGATGACAGAAGGGATTGTTCCTGGACCACATGATGTGGACCAAATGCTCTTTATCAGGAGGTGGTAACACAGAGATACCAACCCCTGAGTCTTCCCCTCTCATAAATACCTTCTCTGTATCCAGACGTGTGTGTGGTTTGCGTGTGTGCAGTGAGTCACTATTCCTAGGTGCAGATTCTGGGATGATGCGGATAAAAAAAAGAAAGAAAAAAAGAAGTCACGGAAAATAACATACCCACATACTACAGAGAAAGATAATAGAAAGGAAACAGATCTTAACCACTAATCAGCACCTTCTGGCAATCCTCTATTTGTCACAATGTTAATTTTAAAGCAGCAGAAATAGGACTGGGATTTTTTTGGACACACATATGCCAAGCATTTAATGGAGGTGATTTTAGGCTCACTTAACTTCACTAACCAAAAGCCTATAGCTGTTCTAAACAGCAAAAAATCTCAAGGATAAGACTTTTATCCTTTTCCAACTTCCTTTAAGTGTTTCTAGGAAGGTACACTGGATCACATTTTCAGTCTTAGTTTTAATGTTGAAAATATTTACCTTTTTATCATAGCAAACAGAAACAATCAGCTCCTGTGCAGGCACGTCCGACAAAGGAGTGGAAGATCATAGAATCATTAAGGTTGGAAAAGACCTCAACGATCATCAAGACCAACCCAACACCACCTAACTCACTAAACCATGTCCCTAAGCACCACATCTACACGTTTCTTGAACACCTCCGGGGATGGTGACTCCACCAGTTCCCTGGGCAGCCTGTTCCAATGCCTGATCACTCTTTCAGTGAAGAAATTTTTCCTAATATCCAGCCTAAACCTTCCCTGGTGCAACTTGAGGCCATTTCCTCTTGTCTATCACTTGTTACTTTAGAGAAGAGGCCAGAACCCACCTCACTACACCCTCCTTTCAGGTAGTTGTAGAGAGCAATAAGGTCTCCTCTCAGCCTCCTCTTCTCTAGACTAAACAACCCCAGCTCCCTCAGCCGCTCCTAGCAAGACCTGTGCTCCAGACCCTTCACCAGCTTCGTTGCCCTTCTCTGAACCTGCTCCAGCACCTTAATGTCCTTCTTGTGGTGAGGGGCCCAAAACTGAACACAGGATTCAAGGTGCGGCCTCACCAGTGCCGAGTACAGGGGCACAATCACTTCCCTAGTCCTGCTGGCCACACTATTGCTGATGCAGGCCAAGATGCCATTGGCTTTCTTGGCCACCTGGGCACACTGCTGGCTCATGTTCAGCTGGCTGTTGACCAACACCCCCAGGTCCCTCTCTGCCAGGCAGCTTTCCATCCACTTTTCCCCCAAGCCTGTACAGTTGCAGGGGGTTGTTGTGACCAAAGTGCAGGACCTAGCACTTGGTTTTATTGAACCTCATAGAGTTGGCCTCAGCCCATCAGTCCAGCCTGTCCAGATCCCTCTGCAAAGCCTCCATACCCTCAAGGAGATCAACACACTTACTGAGGAAGCACCCAATCCCCTCATCCAGGTCATCAATAAAGATGTTAAACAGGACAGGCCCCAAATCTGATCCTTGGGGAACACCACTGGTGACCGGCTGCCACCTGGACTTAACTTCGTTCACCACGAGTCCCTGGGCTCGGCTGTCCAGCCAGTGTTTTATCCAGCAAAGGGTGTTCCTATCTGAGCCATGAGCCACTAACTTTTCTAGGAGAATTCTGTGGGACACGGTGTCGAAGGCCTTGCTAAAGTCCAAGTAGACGACATCCACGGCCTTTCCCTCATCCACTAGGTGGGTCACCTGGTCATAAAAGGAGATCAGATTGGTCAAGCATGACCTTCCTTTCATAAACCCATGCTGGCTGGGTTTGATCCCCTGGTTGTCCTGTACATGCCGTGTGATCACACTCAAGATGAGCCGTTCCATAATCTTCCCCGGTACCAAGGACAGGCTGACAGGCCTGTAGTTCCCTGGGTCCTCCTTATGGCCCTTCTTGTAGATGGGTGTCACATTGGTAAGTTTCCAGTCTTCTGAGACCTCCCCTGTTAGCCAGGACTGTTGATAAATGATGGACAGTGGCTTGGCAAGCTCCCCTGCCAGCTCCCTCAGTACTCTTGGGTGGATCCGATCTGGCCCCATGGACATGTGCATGTCCAGCAGGTCATTAACTGCTTCCTCCTTGATTGTGAGAAGGTTATTCTGCTCTTTGTTCCTATCTGCCAGCTCAAGGAGTTGGATACTCTGAGGATAGCTAGTCTGACTATCGAAGACTGAGGCAAAGAAGGCATTAAGCACCTCAGCCTTTTCCTCATCCTTGGTGATAATGTTCCCTCCTGCATCCAAAGCTCTCCTTTTGTTGTTAATGTATTTGTAAAAACATTTTTTATTATCTTTTACCACTGCAGCCAGGTTGAGTTCTAGTTGGGCTTTTGCCTTCCTAATTTTAACTCTGCATGACCTGGCAAGATCCCTGTACTCTTTTTGGGTTGCCTAACCCTTCTTCCAGAGATTGTAGGCTCTCCTTTTTTCCCTAAGACCCAGGAAAAGCTCTTTGTTTAGCCAGGCTGGTTGTCTTCTCTGACACTTTGTCTTTCGGCAGATGAGGACAGCCTGTTCCTGTGCTTTTAAAACTACCCTCTTGAGGAATGTCCAGCCTTCCTGGGCCGCCTTTCCCTTCAGAACAGTCTCCCAAGGGACTCTCCCAACCAGCATCCTAAACAGCCTGAAATCTGCCCTTCGGAAGTCCATCTTAGTAGTTTTACTGGCACCTCTCCTTACTTCACCAAGGATTGAGAACTCTATCGTTTCATGGTCACTAAGCCCAAGACGGCCTCCAACCACCATGCCTCCCACCAGTCCTTCTCTGTTTGGAGTCTCCTTCTCTGGAGACATTCAAAGCCCGCCTGGATGCGTTCCTGTGCGATCTGATCTAGGTGTTCCTGCTTCGGCAGGGGGATTGGACTAGATGATCTTTCGAGGTCCCTTCCATTCCCTAACATTCTGTGATTCTGTGATTCTGTGATTCTGTGATTCTGTTTGTGAACAGCAGGTCAAGTGAGGCACCTCCCCTGGTAGGCTCGTTTACCAGCTGTGTCACGAAGTTATCTTCCACACACTCAAAGAATCTTCCAGACTGTTTCCTTTCCACTGTGTTGTATTGCCAGCAGATGTCTGGCAAGTTGAAGTCTCCCACAAGAACAAGGGGGAGTGATCGTGAGACTTCTGCCAGCTGCTTATAGAATGCCTCATCTGCTTCCTCCTGCAGGGAGGGTGACCTATAACACACTCCCAACAGGATATCAGCCTTGTTAGCCTTCCTCTCATTCTTACCTATAAGCATTCAAATTTATCATCACAGTCCTTGATTTCTATACAGTCAAAACACTCCCTAACATACAGAGCCACCCCACCCCCTCTCCTTCCTTACCTATCCCTCCTGAAGAGCTTATAGCCGTCCATTGCGGCACTCCAGCTATGAGACTTGTCCCACCATGTTTCTGTGATGGCTCCTAGGTCACAGCTGTTCTGCTGCACGATGGCCTCCAGATCCTCTTGCTTGTTGCTCATACTGCATGCATTAGTGTAGATGCACTTGAGCTGAACTGTCGAATCCGCTCCTACCCTCAGTGTGCCACCCTTAGGTTTGTCTGTAATGGGCCTGGGAATTTCCCCTTCCCCCTTCGAACCTCGATCATGGCTACAGGGATCTTATCACATGTCTGTGACAAGAAAATGCCAGGGAAACCTCCGGGGAGTGCAGAGACCCACCAGGAGCCGCCAGATCACACGAGGGCTGCTAGTGCAGTGTAGGCAGGGGCAGGAGTAATGGCATCCACCTCCCACTCCCTGACCCACATACCTGACCCTCAAGGCAGAATGGTAGGTACCCACCTCAGAGCAAAAGCTGCAATGTGATGGCACACATTGAGACTGCCTCACTGTCTATTTTTTCAGCTGTGTAGGTTATCTCATGGATCGGTCCTTTTGCAATGAAAATAAATCTTATATAATGCTTTAGAATTCTTTGACACTTTTTCCTGTACTTTCCCCCATGTCTCATTTCCACTGGGAGAACAGAAATCTCATGTTATTCCAAAGCATAAAAAAACTTTGTCTTTCATACTGAAAGCTGTCAAAGCAGATTGAGGGTAAGCATAAATGTTCAAACATATAAATAGTAGTCTCAGAAAGGCAGGGAATTAACAGCTTCCTTTGTTTGCATGGATAGGACAAGAAGTAATGGGCTCAAAAAACCCCAGTTTATAAAGGTAGACTAGACATTAGAAAGAGTTTAAGGTGTAGTTAAGCATAGGAAACAATTGCCTGAGGAGGCTGTGCAATTTTTGTCTTTGAAAGATTGTAAGCAGATTCATCTACAGATGGATCAAGCATGAATTAGGTAGAGATGAACCTGCAGAGCAGAAGTGAAAGACTTGAATGACATCCTGAGGTCCTAGCCACTGCCATTTTTTACAGTGCTAAGGCACAACTCTACTCAAGTGTGCTGACCAACAAAGATACCTCCCCTTGGTTCTTAATGCCAGTCTTAGATAAGATCAGATCCTTCAGGAAGTAAATAATTTAGTTGGACACACTCATGATTTGTCATGTCATGAGAAAGATAAATTCATTACTAATATCAACAAATTATTTGTTTCCTATTGAGCAAGACTGCCTGTTGAACTGACTGAAATAGTGCTGCTTTATGGTAGTACTTGAATAATCTCCTTATTATTGTCTCCTTAAAATCCTCAAGCGTAGCTTGTGGGGTCCTTACTTATGGCAATCTTTTGTGGCTCATACCCTAGGAAGAAAATGGTGCTTTTTTCAGCTATTATGCAAGCAGCCTTGGCCAGCTACTCTATTGCTTCTATCTGCTGCAGGACACAGCTGGGGCTGCTGTTGCTCAGGGTCTCTGAGCTACAAGGCTGGCAGGTAAATGGACACCACAAAGCTCCTTTTCAAAACTGTTATTCTTTACCTTCTAGTCTTCTTTACCTCTAAGGACACTGTTTGTATACCAGAGGGAAGACAGTGTTTCACTTTCCTAATCTCTTTTAGACCTCTAGAAAAGTAAACCTTCTGTTTTACTATTAAGTTCTTTGTCTTTTGGGTGGCAAAGAACATTCTGACTTAATGCTGCTAATTGCAGTACATTTAATTACTAGGTATAATATGATAGCTGCTCCCTTGGGCTGCACATTGATGCCTGAACAAGAGAACTGAGAGATAAATAAATGTGTGGGCAGCAGACAGTTGCTTCAGAGGGAACAGAATTCAGGTGAGGCTGTAGTAGGTTCCTATCTGCTGTGGGCTGAAGAAAAAGCAATCTGACTCCTCATACAGGTCGGGGTTGTGTGATTTTACCCTGAAAGTATTTTTTCACCTGCTTATTTTGTCACCGGAGAAGAGATATGCACACATCTATCACATCTAGCTTCCACATTTTTGTCAAAGGTTATGCAGTTAGAACTATTCTAGACAGAAGAATTTTGGCTGATTAATTTTTCCCTGAAGCAACAGAAATAACAAAAATTGAATTTGGAGCATATTTCAGGTTTGCAAAATTTCATATCCTCATTTATTTTACAAGAATTTCTCCACGAGCTGGACTTGTACAAACACAGAAAAAGGCATATTAACCCACACCACTAAACATATTTTCAGGGGGGGAAATTATTACATCCTCTGCAGTGAGATCTTTCTTTGTCCAACAGACGCTTTTACAAGTCTCACAAAAGATCTCTTTATAAATTATTGAAAAGAAGATATTTCCCTCAGATCATCTATCTTGCTTTAATTTTCCTTCAACAATATTTTCCCTTTTTGGTTGCTAACCAGATTTTCTTCATATATTGCTGACTTTCCTACCAGCCAAATTACTTTGGGGACTTCCCAGAACTAATGGTCCTCCACATTTTATCCTCGCTCCTTATCCTCAGCTTTTCTAGTCACCTTCTACTTAGCTCTTTTTGCTGCAGCACCTGTGGGACTCAGAATCAATAACAATTTCCTCCGATCCACCTCCTCAGGATCTAAGCAGGTATCTTTTATTAGGAGAGGTGATTTGTGAAAGTTAGAGAATACGTGTGCCGTTCTGAGAAGAAGGAGCACTGTTTCATCTGGCCTTCTGCCCTCTTACAGAGCCTCACTTGAATTGCTTGTGGTCATCCCACTGCTAGAACTGGTGTCCACCTCCAGCTGGACATGCTCTGCCAACGATGGCATGCTTGAAAGGGTTCCCCTTATCCTGAAGCACAGTCTTTTGCACATCACAGAACAGAGCAAATTTTGAAAATGCAGGATGCATTTCTTAATCTTTGCAAAGACATTTAAGGATGTAGTCATCAAGTCCTGATTGCACTTCAGAGAAGCACGGAAGCTCTGTGGGATGCCCTGTATTTCTGGATTTCCCATCCTTTGCTGCAGATATTGTATCCAAGACAAAATTTTACACTATTTCTGTAAACCCTTGACCAAACAAGAATCTATGACCCATGTGGAGGTTAAATCAGACTGATAAATTTTAGCCAGGTCTCTCCAACTGGACAGCTGAAACTGACAGTACTAGAGCCTAAGGAAACATTTCCATCTCTGATAGATTTTTCTACGAGTTGTGTTTAGTTTTGTCATTTTACACAGAAGGAAGTCCAGATACTCTTAATTAACTTCTCTTTACTCAGACAAAGTAAATACCAGGGTAAATCTGACACACGATGTGCCTACAGAAACACGAAACGTAAGGAAGTCCCAGTAATTCATCGCAGATCAATACGGACTCTGGAGTGCCATTCGGTATCTGGAGGGGTTGAGCAAGCCATTTTATCTCTATATGCCTCTACTTGCCCTTCCACTTTCCCTTCTCCTCTCCTTAAGGTAGTAAAAATCCTTCTGTCTTGCATTTAGAATCACAAATCCTTTGCAAAATTTCTCTATATTTAAGGTCGTACAATAACTACTTTTATACTATTAAATAAAGCAACCCAGGGGCAATTCTCTTGTCTGGAGGTATAAGGCATTCAAGGCCTGCACCCATACATCTTAACATCTTTCTACCCCAAAAGAGAGTATCCATGTCCAAACTGCCTCTTGGTAACAATCCCTGACACTGCTGTCACCGACACCATGCCCAGGTCCCATACCAAAACTGTTAGTTGCTATAGGATAAAATAATGCCAGCAAGCGAAAATTGAATAAAATTATCCAGTACTGTGGTACTATTCTCTGAATCAGTTTTATTTAGAACAGTTCTAGTCAGTAAGCATAATTTCACAGGAAAGAATATTTCATCTATTGGAGCTGACTATTACATAAATGCAGAACAACTGAAAATCACCTACATCCAAATTGCTTTTATATACACAATTAACTTTCTATGTTTATTTCTGGAATATGTAACAAAGTTATTCTGCTATGTGAATGTGTTATTTATTCTCTAATTGATTTTATCTGTAAAGGTATATCCTGGCATATGACCTGTGGGTGACAAAAGCAATAAGGACAAAGAGATGAAGCCTGCTGTCCATATTGTGATTGAGCTGAATAATGGTAAGGTTAAAATAACAGTTTTTTTCGCAATTTCACATTTTGAAAGTCAGCACACTGACCTTTTTATCTGAGATTAATTCCAATTCCTCAAGGTGCAGAAGGTAAATATTTGCAGAGCATTTAAAATGTTTTCCATGAATCAAAGAGCTCCAGAACGCTACAATCACTAGTGACTTGCCATCTTTCATCTCTGTCACAGGCAGGCAATGCAATTTCAGGAGCTGCGTAGTACGTCAAGAGTGGAGTTTTTATTGAAGGATATCTTTACTCCTCCCCTTGGGACTCTACAGGGTGATTTATTTGTTACGCACTTTCCTTGGCCACTCCGTTTTCTGTTTATCTGAGCATAAAATAGGTGTCGTGAGGAACCTATAGCCTGCAAAATCTCAGTATTTTTGCAAGGCTTCAGACTGGAAAAATTAGGGATAAACCCTAATCAGAATTGGAACAACAACAACAAAAAAAAAAGTTGAGACAAAGTGGAGCTGTTGATTTCTTGTGGTTTCCCATACAGCTTTGTGTGGCCTTGGGACTTTAGTTCTTTCTGTGCATTTGGAAAGAAAATAAAGTAGTTCTCCACACAACAAGGGGGAAGCAAAATGCATTTGTGGGGTAACAAATTAAGTATCGATTAGTAAGTGAAGTTTTCTGCCTGAGCCCATTGCATTTCAGTGACAGGCACTCTCCCTACACTTGTAGTGTGCTTTTATAACCTTCTCAGTTGAATGGGCAGCCCAGAGCCACTCCAAGATCAGAGCATGAATAAAAGTATAAATCTTCTCCTAGTCCATTTTCTTACGTAGCTTCACAAGACAAATCAGTCTCATGAGACTTCTTTTATTTCAGATGTACTTCTTTCCACTTTGAGTGCTCCTAACCATATGTTCTTTTCAAGATCTTGACAAACGCCTTTTTTCCCTATATAAACGATGCACGAAAAAGTCCTCAATATAATCTGCTTGTAAGATCTGGATTTGTCCTGGTGTCACATCCCTCCCAGGTCAGTATCTTAAACTGTTCTCCCCAAAACCAACCAACAAGCCTAGCTCTAGATCCACAGTTAAATATTCATAGCCAACAGAGCCAAACAGCTGAAGCCAAGAGAGCACACAGCATATCAAGGTTCTGGAAAACGGAGCTTTAAATCTCTGCAGGAACTCAGGCCATCAATGGACAATGACATTTTTGTTTTGTTTCCTATCTACGCCGAGAAGCCTTCCTGCATGTTCCCTGCTTTTTCTTTTGCTTTTTTCTTTCCCCCTCTGTTGCGAAGCCTAGAGATTATCCCATAGTGGAAGGAGAATATTTTTGTAAGAATTAATATTTTTGAGGAACATAACCTCTCCCCAACATCCCACACTCTGCATGTGGGTCTCGCTGCACTGGAGGGACATAAACCAGTTCACTCTCCTGACTAAAGGGGACTCAAAACCAAACAAAAGTCCTTGGCAGGCAAAACTGGTTGTCTTATTTCTGGCTTATAGCTGTTTTTAATATCAAATCTGAACCAAATTTACTGAAAGGAGATGGGAGGCTCCTAGATCCCTGGGATGTCCAGAGCGCAGAGCTATATGTAGAGAGACTACATCACTCCAGATGTCCTCAGCTGCCTCATGCAGCCATAGGAATGCTCTGGTTGCATGAAGGTTAGGGCAATTAGTTCAGATCTAGTGGCTGGGGACAGATTAACTCATGTCTCGGTAGCCACTTCACAGTCACTACCTTGGAATATCTGTTAGTAAATCGAAAGGAGAGAAAAAAAATCCCTAAGCATCTCTTTTTCTTTCTTTGTAAACACTTCCAATTCATGCTACATTTTTCACAAATAAATTGTATAGTACTGCCACAGGCACGGACACACATAATTTGGTCTGGTAGAATAAAGGATTTTTGTTTTAACTTCAAGGAGTTTGCAGTTTAGACTTGAGAGAAGATATCGCTTTCAATTTACTGAATGGGAGTCCTATACTGAATAACAACTTTCTTATAATTAGGCATGACAACTCCCACTGTAGCTAGAAACAGGTATTTTTCACTGAAAAAAAAAGCAAAACCAGTTCTCTCTAGACCCTGGGGTTTTTGGTTTTTTTTTTAAGAATTAAGCTGTATTGCGCCATTCTTATTCACAATCTTCAGTTCTTGAAGTCCTTATTCATAAAAGCATCTCAGGTAGCTAAATTTAGCCCTGCTGTACATAAAGCTAATCCCATACAACATTACGTATGGTTTGGAGTCTGGAGGAGTTAAGAGCCAACACATTTTTTTAAACTATACTTATGTGTTTCTAAATTTGTTTTCTTCTGCAGAGAATTTGCAGCTTCTTGTGTTTAGGATAAAAGAAGACAGCAAAGGTCATGTGTCACCGGATTCAGCTAGAGATAGCGGAGGTGGCATTTGCTCCTCTTTACTGTAAACTGGCAAGTAGGCTTTTCCACCAAAGCTAGTCATCGAGAGAGTCTTTGTACAAACCCTTTTCTAGAACATGATTTCTCTGAGATACTTAAAATGTCTGCATGAAAAAGGCATTCCAGGACAGCTGGGCAGAGCTGCAGTCCTTACAAGTTTCCTTGGAGGTCTCACCAAGACATCTGGTTTCACTGACACTGCTTTGTCTGTGTTCCTGTAAAGTTCAGCATCAGGTAGGTAGTCCCTCTAATAGTGCACTGGAAAGGTAGCAGGCCACATGAGCTGACTGCTGGTATGCTCCATTTTGTGGTCAATACACCATTTTTCTCATCTCATTTAGGGTCCACTTGTTGATTATGTAGCAAACACAAAGATCCCATTAGGTATCCCAAAAGATACCTTTTACTTCTTTGTTCCCTAGCCCAAGGCCTTTTCCTGCTGGGTGAACACATCTGAGTGAATTTTCCTTTCTCCCTTTGGTGTTTAGGGAAAGAATGACTGATACCATTGAGCTAAGAGAAAGGGTTACCCACATATTGCCTTTCGGACAGTATGCACATGTCAGCAAATCGCTCAGGAAGAAAAGGTGATGGTTAATAAACTTTGTTTTGGGAAGATCTATTTCAGGTGCACCCAGAGGCCAAGTCAGAAATTCTTAACACAGTGTTACTCAAACGAGGCATAGCTTCAGGCTGTATGGGCTCATGATGCATTTTAAACTGCAGTGAACAACACGGATGATACAGATCAAATGTTTTCGTGTCAGCCTTCCTTTGCACAATGCTATTAAGACTGGCCAAGCAGACTTGTGTTTGCCTGGCATGTCATGAGAATGATGCTTGTCTTTGTAGAGCATGTACCATAGTGGCATGGCTGACATTACTGTCTATCCTTTAGATATGGGCACATATAGGAGAGACTATGAGTATACGTTTTATGTATGCTTGACTTGACTTTTTTTTTTTTTTTCCCCTACTCAGTAAAAAGGCTGGCTATAATTGCATTGAGTATTACTCACCTGCCCAGCAGCAAAAATTCTCCAGCAAGTCCCAGGCGCCTCATAGCCATTAAGAGCCCTCTCACAGTCATGCCTTCACAGAAGCAGGCAACCACTCTTGCCTTGGGCAGGTGGCTCCGAAGCTTTCGCAGCAGCTTGTCAAAGCTCTGTTCACCAGCATTGCTATAGATCTTGTAGGAATGTGCAATGCAGATCCCTTCCTTGGCTGCCATGTCTTTGAAAGCTTCCATTCCACTTTCACCATAGTTTCCTAAATACAAACAGAAACGCATATACATATATTAAAATTTTCTAAAGCTTTTCTTCCTTTTGTACTTAAATACTTTAAAGAATATGTAACATCTTCGTAGAGATCAGTGTTCCAATCTTAACAAAATAACATTAATATTTTAATTTATGAATTCATTTTTCAAGTCAAGATCAGCACATTTTCCCTCACTTCTGTTGAGGAGGCCGTATCTCTGTTGAAGTCAAAGGCTGTTAGGTACCTAAATACCTTCGAGGATCTGGTCCCAAACATCTACAACAATGTATGTAAAAATTGCTCAGTCTCTTCCGATTCTCTCAAGTTGACTAAATGTGGTCAATTGCTCTGGGGTTTGCTTCAGAATATCTAAAAATACATGTTCAGAATAAATATTTTAAATATACACAAAACAAAACAATGACTCATAAGAACATGACTTTCTTCATCATGCAATTTGAAAAATGACATTTTTTTGATTACACTGAAAGATAAAACTTATCCTATGAAGAAAAAACTTCTGGTGACTCGAGAGAATGGGTGGCAAAATTGAGGATTAGCATTACAGAGACCACAGGATCACAGATGGAGTAATTGTACTTCTGTGTTTTGTTTTTTTTTTTTTTAATTAAATGTCTACCAAACCAAAAGGAAAAACTTCATATTTTCTTTCAATCTATTCATCCCCTGTGGGATAAACTGATAATAAACATTACCAGATAGTTACATTTATTGTTATTTATTCTTTCTCACCATGGAAAATTCTTTATTGTCAGGCCTACATAAAAGTCACAGTGCTTAAGCAGTGGGTGTACTGATACCACTGACAATCATCCTGACCAGGATTGTCTCTCTGGTTCCCTGTGCTCCTCCATCTGTCTGTCTAAATCTGTTTCATGTCTCATTTAAATAAGAAGGCCTTTGAGGCAGGAAATATTTCTCCAAAATATTGCCTTAACCCCTCAGTAATATTCCACAGCAACAGTCACTAAATTAATAAGACCAAGAATGTTAAAGTAATGCTGTTGCAAGGAACTGATGATCCTTCACTTATTTTTATTAGTTTGTGGATGGAAGAATCTGGAAGGAAAATTCTTTCTTTTACCAGCATACCTACGAGTATATAAGAGCACCGACAGTGAAAATGCATGTGAAGTAGTGAGAATCAGACAACTGGATTTGGGCTATCATCTTGTTTTGTGACCTTGGACATTGCAGCTCTCAAACACTCAACTTGTCCACCTGGGGAATGGTCCCCGTCTCTCTGGTGCTAAAGCTTAGGGGCTGTATTGGGCTTAGCACTGTACATTAATGTGAAAAACACTGTCTCTGGTTTGAAGATCATACCATCTGAATAGCCAAAAGAGACAAAAAGGAAATACCATTGCCTTCATTTCACATCAGGAATGAATCACTGAAACCTTGAAATTTCCAAGTGGTACCCAACCAGAACGGCAACCTGAATGCAGATCTCCTTAGCTAGTATGACTTTCATTTTCCTCCCTGCTGTGATCAAGCCTGATGGAAAAGCCATTACTATGCAAATTGTGCCTGGACAAAATGTCGTAGGATATTTAAGCTCAGTTGTTGCAATACTTCCTGGGAGCTGTAAATCAGGCGCCCGGTGCTTCCCCATGTGTCAGGCTCCTCGTGCAAACTATGTTTCCTGTGATACATGAGCATCGACCGATTCCCATGAGATGATGAAACAGTTCAGTTAGAGGTTGAAAATGTGGTTCCTCATGAAAGATGTATTATAGCCTCAGAAGTCAGCCTGAAGAAAAAACGGGGGTCAGTCACATACAGCTCCCACTGGACCCTGAGGCCATCTACAATAAAATAAAGCTCTTTGACAGGAAATATGCTACTTTGTTTAAAGCTATTCTCATTTAGGTCAGCCTGGATCAACATTAAATGTTCTGTTTCATTTTTCCTTACAGAAAACAAGGAAAAAAAATAATATCAAGCTTTGCCATAGGAGTTAGAAGTTTGAGGAAAAGCTGTTCCATAGTATGTCTCAAAGAGACTGAAATTCTGAAGGCTTCATTTTCTGTCAAAAAGCTGTCAAAGGAAAATTCACATCTGGGTCTAACTGACCCATAGGACTGTATCTCTTCAGTGTTCCAGATACTGTACCCTTTGTTTGGAAGAGTTATAAATGTACAAACTGTTACCCTGAGGCTTGCTATAGAGCTGAGAATAGGTTTAATTACAGTACTGAAAAATAGTAGGTTGCAATAAACATGAAGTGCATTAATTCTTTTCCAGTCAAATAAAGGTTGCTCTGGCACAAATGCCAGGGTCTCATCGCATATCAAGACAGGGAGATTTTGTGAAACTGTACAGAAAGCAATGCATCATCCAAAATGAGAGGAAACATTAAGCTACCAAGGCCTCTTAAGAAAGTGTTAAGTTCTCAACATTTGGAAGAAAAGACATCCTGGCAGTCCAAATCTGACACTCACTGAGTTCTCCAACTGAGAAAACTATAGCTGTGTGGTATGAGCTCAAGGGAGATTTGATGAAAACAGAAAGTAGCTTTGCTTCAGGATGCTCATACAAATACACCAGTGGAGCTCTTGTCATGATCATTGCTGATTAAACTCTACTTAATTAATTATTCATAGTGAATTCCCCTGTTCTGCAAGAAGTTTGATGAAGTATGTATATTTAATTTGAGCTATACTGTGGGGATGATGAACACTCCTTGATGGAAAAATAAAATCTTTTCTGCTAAACTACTTTGCACCACATATTAGGATTAATTTCCTCTGAGTATCTTTCTTTCTGCAGAAAACCTGTACGTGTACGATGGTATACATGTAGCACTGAGGGAATGGGAGTTGGAAACTGGGAAAGTTACATCGCATCGTCTCCTTGAGGGTGAGATCTGAGGGTCACACTGGAAGGGTGTTTCTGCATGGAACTGGGCTCCTTGTGGACATATGGTTCTTAAACTGTTGCATTTCCATAGCAGTACTACTAAAACTGTCACAGCAAGAGCAAGTTTCTGCTGACAAGGCAGTTCTCACTCTTCATCCAGGTCTAAAACACAAGGAGAAGGATGCATTGACTTCTGGACTTGCTCACACGGACTTATAATGTGAGGACTTGTGCATCCTGACACTGAGAAGAAGGTTGTAGTTTCACTGCTAAGTGAAAATTAATTCAGAACCCCTATGATGGAACCAAAGCAACATCTTGTGTGAGTCCCCTGTGATGGAAGCTGCCTACATCCTGGCAATTTACCCATGTAGCTGTTCTGTTTCCACTTCTAAATTTAAAGAAAGATTCTAAGGAGAAGCTAAACAGAAGGGAGGGATTGATCTACTTTTGCTTGACTAGTTCCAGTTCAGCAGAAAAGACTCAGCAAACAACACAAGCTGGAGCTGAAGTACGGTCGATATACATTCAGCTCCTCCTACCCCACCAACCTCTATCTTCATTTCAGCGTTTGGAAATCGGCACCTCTATATTCTTATTGGTTATGCTGGACGAGGTATCACAATTTTTTACTGGACGTTCATCTCCTCTTGAAAGTTTTTTCTGGTGGTGGCATAATCAGAGCTGCTAGCTGTTGATGGCTTTTGTAAATATGTCCTACACTCATGGCAACAACTGGCAGCTGGGTTCTTTTAAAATGCCAGCCTGAATCCTGGGTGTTGCCTACCTGAACATCTGTCCCTGAGCCCAGTTCAAAAGCTACTCTCATATGTCTCTGCATGTTTAAAAAAAAATCGATGACATCATCATGCAAAAGACTTATCCCTGCTTCAGAGCTGTAATTTTGTTCAAAATTCAATCATATGCATCCCCACCTACAGTCTAACTATAACAATCTGTTAGTTCCACTTCCAATGAATCAGTACTAGAAACTATTAAGAAGCTTAAAAAGAACAGATTGTGCTTTTTTCCAGATGAAGCTTAATGTAGTACAGTACATAATAATACTTCAATCTGATAGAAAAGGGTCAGGCAGACTGTGGGCTTCTCTTGCTGCATCTCCTGCCCAGCAGTTGAGGCAATTAAACTATTTGAACATAAACTTTTAAGATCTTGTTTGCGTTACAGAGCAAACCAGCAAGGTTTTTAATCTTTAAATAACAAACAAAATACACTGACATCTGCTCTATTGTACTAAAGGTTATCAATATGAGATAAAAAGTCCTCACAGCCAAGTAGAATAATGAACTACATTTTCTCCTGCCCGAGGATTTTTGGAATGTCACATATTTCTTTTTGAATACAAGAACTTTTTTATCATTAGCTGCACATGCAAATTGTTATCAGGTCATTGTTTGGTTTATAAGAGAGTTCCAGTTGACATAGATGAGAAACAAGCTTTAGGAGAGATTTAGGACGTAAAATTGTTTCAGGCAGGATGCAGTGAAAATTCACAAAGTAAAAGAAGACAAGGCACAAGTGAAATTGAAGAAATGCAGTATGTCATTCATTTAGCTGGTAATAATCTTACCTATCACAAAGCAATTTTTTAAGCAGAAGTGTTACCATCATTTTTATAGCCAAGGAAGAGCAAAACACAGAGTAACAGTCTGTGCTGTATCTGAGACACAGAAAAGAAGCCAAGTCAGTAGGTGTTTTGCAAGCAATACAGGAAATATAGAGCTTCCTTTTTCAGTAGCTTTCATTGGCGTCAATAGGATGAACTTTGCCAGAAATACCTAAAAAATATCAAAGTAGATATAATTTTGAAAATGCATGTGGGAGTAATGGAAGATATTTTTGAAAGGCAACGTGTTGGTTGATTACTGGCATGATCTTCCTGAAAGTCAAGGATATGGGGGTGGAAAATAGATTCCCATATGTAAATGTTAGAAGTCTCTTTGAATGTTACAAATCAAATTAACCATGGCACAACACCAATACTACCTAGGACTACTGGTACCTTCTAGATATTGTCCACAATTAACTGCCATAAGTGTATGAGCCTTTTAAAGTTTCATCACTGCTAAGAACGGAGATATGATACCAAATCTCTTGAGCAGCTACAGCAACCACATGCCACTCATATAACATCATGAAAATCACAGCCTTCCTGGTACAGTTATGTTTGCGAATAGAGTGGGACAACACAGAGTTACTTCATTAAAAAGGGTACAAACCAGACGAAATTAAATCACACATGCCTGAAATTCTGGAGTTGTCTAAGTGTGTTTAAAAACAAAAATTAAAAAAGTATAACTTGTTTGCATTTGATCAAAATATTTTATTTAAATAATCTTAAAATCAGATTTCAGATTCTACCTTAAGCGTGCATGTATAAAACAACAAAAAAATAAAATAAAAAGGTCATTTTGAAAGCAGCACATTAAAACATACCTTAAATAGGAATGTTTCCTCAAAATACATTCAACTTAAATAACTCTAGTCAGTTCTTTTCCTTAATGATCACTCGGAGACTGGACTTTGATTTCCCTTCAATTATCTTGAGTGCTAGATAGTAACCGCAAGGCCTTTGACCTCTTCATAAGATATTCAATCTGAAAGTTTAAATTTCATGGAAATACATATATATATATATAGAATAATAGAATCATAGAATGATTTGGGTTGGAAAGGACCTTGAAGATCATCTAGTTCCAAGCCCCCTGCCACGGACAGGGACACCCTCCACTAGCCCGGGTTACTCAAAGCCTCATTCAGCCTGGCCTTGTGTCCCCTCCAGGGATGGGGCATCCACAGCTTCTCTCGGCAACCTATTTCAGTGTTTCACCACCCTCACAGGAAAATATTTCTTCCGAATATCTAATCTAAATCAACTCTCTTTCAGCAGAAATACAAATATATATACGTGCATATATAAGTACACACGCACGTTTACAAGGTTACTATTTTTTTGTAAACTAATCTCTAACACTTGTAATACAAGTAACCAAACACTTCCCTGGTGAAAGGACACCAATCCAGAACAAGTCCCACCAGTCTTTCCTCAGCATGACACCATGCTTTACCTTCAGTGTTATGCCTTATTTGGAGCTGCAAATGGAAAGAGCCGTTATAATGCTGCTTCCTAGGGTTGCTGCAAGACTGCGGCACAGCACAGTATGCAGCCAAGATGGAAGCCTTCTTCATGAAAATATGGCCTGTTATATACAATTAGTTCTCACGCAAGAGTTGCTTTGCTTTCAGGTTATGCTCTTTAGCAGGAGTTGTCAAGAAGGTTAATCTGTTTCTCCTCACACAGAACCAAGTGATCACTTTGCGGGAAGGTTTCTCCAGAGAAATGACTCACCAAGCAAAGCAGACAGGCAATGTTGGCTGGGGTTGGAGAGGTATCAGAGAACTAGAAAACAGTGAAGGAGCGGCACAGGGCAAAAATTCCCTTAGTGATCAGTGAATACTATCTACTCCATCCTTAAAATTGCTGTACCTGCCTTCCTTAAGCACAGACAATCTCAGAGTGATTCAGAGGGCATGATCTAACAGCTGAGACTTTATAAGGGACATAAAACACTTATGACTGCAGTTAGGACTCTGTCGTTAGCTATCTATGTGATCTTGGAGAACTCATATATCTATTTCATTGGATGTTCATCTTTTCCATTCAAACTGAAAGCTCTTTCAACAGCGTTTATCTGTTGCTAAATGTTCATAAAACTCAGACCCAGAAGGATTGCCTATATTCCTATTGGCTTGGTAGATGAAGATACTGCAATTCAAGATGTGTCAATATAAAGAAGCATTTGTTACCACAACATCATACTGGCTATAAACTTAGTTTCCTTTCCATTAACAGTTTTGAGATTTTCAGGTTTTTACATTTGAATACAAGAAATTACTTCATAATTGTAAAAATATTAGCTAACCCAAAACTCCTACTTCTAATCCTCTTAAAATTCAGCTCAGTCCGATTGAAATAATTTGTTGAAATGGTCTTATAATACTTAATTTAGATATTGACCATTTTATCATTTCATATGAGCCTCGTATTACCTTCTAAAATTTAAAATAAAACCAAAATATGAATTCTGAATCACAAAACTAAAAATAATTAACTGAAACATTCTGACATTTAAAAATAAATTCACCATGTATAATTAAGAAATTAATTAAATTATTTTCTGTGAGGATTTCCAGTTTCAACTACTAGGTATTTTCCAACAATAAATTTTCATTCAAAGGTATTTACACCACCTCCATTCATAAGGTCTTTGTTTAAGTAACTAATGTTTACATTATTTTAATGAAGCAACAGACAATATGCACCAAACGTAACAGTACTCAATTAAATAAAATATATCTGTTCATTATCTGTTCGTCTAAGAGAGCTCAGAAGTATCATTTGATACCAAAGTTTCTCTTCTCTTTCTCATCTTCTCTTGGCTATTTTGAACTAATAAATTCATTCCTCTTAAGAAAATGATGACCTAGTTTCACAGTTTAATGTACCTCACTTCTGTTTATTTTTAAATTATCACTTCATAACTCATTTAAACATTGCTGTTATGTGAGAAAAGGGAACAGTCTGGAACCAGCCTTTTCTGTACGCTTCCTTTGATCCATCCTGCTGACTGGCACGTCTGCAGCTTTGTGGCCCTGTCCATCGAGCAATGTTTGAAGTTCTCCATGTTGCTAATATCTGATAAAGGATTTTAAGCCTGATGGCTTTTGCAGAAACATGCTGCCATCTCTGACTGGTCTCCTTGTTTTCAGACTGGAGACATTAAAAATCTTCTGTACTTTCTGTTTGTGAAATAGGTCTTTCTATCTCCCTGGCTCTAAGACATTTCCCTTTGATATTTCCTGTATCATTTCATCATTTCATTTCAAAATGAAATCATTAGCGAAAGCACACTTCCTGGTGAACTCCAGGGATACTTTAACTTTTCTTTCATTTTCATTTAAGGTAATACTTTTTTTTTTCTTTATTTTTTTCTTTTTTTTGGTTTTCAGATGGAAATGAGGACACATGAGACTGAGAGTACTGGACTGGAGGCTGTTCCAGAAGTCAAATGCTATGTCAGAAAAGAGAGGGCTTTGCAGTGGGATCACTTTGGTCTATGATCCCATGGCATTCATTGTCCGTGTAGTGAATTCCCTGGGAATGCATCTGCCTGGGGTTTCTTCTCTGGTGTTTGGACCCAGTCCCAGTTCTGGCTTAGGCTATTAATGATTATATTTCTCAAAAGAGTTGGTGCCTTCTGTTAGTGAACAACGTTATATTTCTGTATATTCACAACCTGGAGCATACTTTCATGTAATATTAATTCTTAACTCTGCTATAGTTTGCAATTGGTCACATTTCCTTAGTTGTAAAAATAACCACGTTGTATTTAATACGACAACAATCACTCTCCATGTCCAACATCTGTTTTAATAACAGCACCTAACATTTCCCACGGTAGTTATAGACTATGGCAAGGCTACTCCAAAGAGAACACCTTAATTTCACTTTAACTGATTGTGCGCATTCATATTCAGCGTGTTCATTTGGGACAGGAATGGGTTTTGTGACTCTCCTGATCTGAACTCTGAGAGCAGCAAGGTCGATCAGGAACTCATGAATATTTAGAGTAGGAACTGAAAGGCAGATCTATGACTGCACTTCCTAGGAGTGCTTGTCAAAAGATTTTTGAAGAGGATAATACGAAGTTTCTTGGGGCATATTAATAATTCTTAAAGAATACTGCATAGGATGAGAAGGCCCATACTGTGTGACTAACTGCTTTCTTGGAGACGGTCTCATTTTAGGAACATTTATAATTATTTCCTCTTGGTGGACTACAAAGACCATATCTTAGAAGAATATTTGAAAGATGCATTTAAATATGCTACAGGTACAGATGGTTTTCGAATTGTAGCTTCAGAGGGTAAGACCAAGTAGGAGGCTACCATCCTCAGCTTTTGGATGCAGGAACTCAAGAAATAAAATATAGCAATTGACTGGAGTGGAAGGCAATAATATGATCTCTTGAATGTCAGACTAAGCTGCCCTAGGGCAAAGGAATAGCTAGTTAATAATAACAATAATTACAGAAAATTCTTGTTTTAGAAGGTCTTTACACCGGTGAAGATTTCATGGCTACCTTGGACAATGTGTCCCAAGCCAAAGTAGTCTTTTCATAAGTTTTCCCTCCCTAGTTCTTAACCTGTTCTTCTATGTTCTTTTTTAATTTAAGCCTATTGTATCTTGTCCTATCAAATATGAGAATAGATTCTCAAATTGATGTTTTTGGAAGTCCTTAACAAGTTGGAAGACAACCACCATATCTCCACTTATTTAATTTTTAAGACTAAACAAGTCTAGTTTTAATCTGATGATCCTGTTTTCTATACTTCTTTTCATATTTCTGGTTTTGTTGTGGTTGATCTCCAATTAGTTCGTGTTATCCATCCAGAATTATGTACAGTTTTTGTGAAGATATGGTACTTTTCCATCTTGTACCTTGCCTGAGCAGGGTAGAATTGAAAAACTAGTTCATATCTAAAACTTACTACCTCTTTGTATACTTTCACTATGATATTTACCTTTTTTAAGGATGGAATGACAAAGTTGACTCAAGTTTAGCTTGTGATCCATTATTATCTTCTAGGTCTTTTTTTCTGCAAAACTGCTTCTCAGTTGATCATTCCTCATCCAGTATTTAAGCAGGAGATAATTCTGGTCTAGGAACAGCTTTATCCAGCATGATACCGGGTGCAGATTTAATAGACGTACTCTGTTTATCATAATTCAAATCAGTGTTGGAAGTATCAATTAAAAATGGATTTAAAGCAGATGTCTAAAAAGGCCATTGAGCTTAGCTCTCCTGTTGGAAAGCTAACAAGTGACAAAATACCATTTGAATTAAGTTTCAAAGTCAGTTGCACACTTAACACAGGGAAGTCTAGATTCGTATATTCTTAGTGTGCTTAAAAGAATCTTTATGTGTCATAATAAAAAATGTAATGATTTTAAGATACAGTCACTCATTCTTCACAAATGTTCTGGAGTAGTTACTAGGTTGGCTTGATATGATTTATTTTTGAATAATTCGCACTGTCCCCATTTCCCAATTCCCCATTTCTTGTGAACAATTCTAAGTGAAATTAGGTTGGCTGACCTCTTTCCTCACTTTCTTTCTCAAGATAAGCAGTGTTACCTCATTTCATTTTGTTGGAATGTTGTACATACACCAAATTTCTCTGTGAGAACCATTAAAATCTTCAATACTGTTTCAATCAGTTCATCAAGGTAGAAGAACTAGATGTTCTGAGAATTCATCATTATTTAATATCTAGAAATTTCTATAACTTCTGAATTCTTCTTTACTTATTCTAACATGAGGTAATGTATAACAGGCAGCATTAACATACTTGAACATATTCAACCCCAAAATCCTTAAGCAGCTACTGCCTAGGTTCGAAATTGTCACTGTTTATCAAGTCTTCTTCCCATTCAAGTCTCCAAGTACATATAAGATGACTCTACATCAAATGAGTCACGCATCCTGAATCATTTTTTACCAGAAAGATCATTTTAATAGGATGGATAGATTGTGATTTCACCTCTTTTGTATTATGCCTTTTCCACTCTCTTTCCAGGAAAAATAGGTTATACACTGATGAATATAACACTTTTTTTGGAAACTGAACAGTATGAGTTTGAACACACTCAGGCTAAGGAGAGAATGAAACCTAAATTTTCAGTATGTCCTGGGAGAATTTTGTAGTTACTGGGCTATAGTATAAAAAAGCTAGACTCCTCTTCTACCCATGTCCTAAGTGAAAATAAAAGCCTATTTTCAGGAGAAAGTCCAGATTGGGAAACCAAGTGAAAAGTAGTACTTAGAGATGTTCTGATATGTATCTGCCTTGTTCTCCTGTGCATTCTTAACACAAAGATTTTCTGAACCACATGAAGTATCTCGGTGTATTCAGATATCAGACAGAGAGTTTGGGTACCAAACACAGAGCTAGGTATCCCATGACAAGGATCAGGAACCTAGAATTACAGACTTTGGAACATATGCTTCTGAGATAGACACATTCCTCACTGCACATAGCCTCAAATCTTTCTGGAAGACAGCAGCTGAAGCTGAAGACAGTTTGTTCTTTTGGCAATTTAAGACTTTATTTAATTTTCTAGTCCTTTGCCTATAACAACACCTGTCCCTAGCCTCCATTTTTATCTCTTTTTTGGGGGGGAGGAGAAGGTTTGTTTATATCATCCGTGACATAATAACCTGGAAAATAAACTAGAAAAATTATAGAAATTGTAGAATAAATAATCATTTGGGGGAAATTTTGAAGTCAAATTTCTGACATCTTATTTTATCTGATATTTTATTGAATATTTCCTTCTGTAGTATCTAAATGACTGATCCAATGTCAGACCAGGAAAATATTTCTACAGCACAACCCTCTACTGAAAAGAAAACAGTACTGAAAAGAACCCCAAGTTGCCTTCAGGCAACGAAACAAGTGGGCAATTTAATCTATCTGGGCATGGACTGAAATGACCAGACTGTTTCATGTGGGCCATCAAATGGCTATTCAGGCATTCCTCCTCCACTGCATTACTACATATTACACTATTATGTTAGCAAGAGAAGAGACTTGGTGTCTTTTCATTCCCTTTCAGAAAAAAATATTTACTTTTAGCGTGTTTAGAAGCCATATGACATTTTTAATGAGAAAATTTATTTTCTTCAAGTAGGATCAGAGAATCATAAAATCATAGAATGATTTGGGTTAGAAGGGGCCTTTAAGATCATCTAGTTCAAACCCCCCTGTTATGGGCAGGGCCATCTTCCACTAGCCCAGGTTGCTCAAAGCTTCATCCAACCTGGCCTTGAACACCTCCAGGGATGGGGCATCCACAGCTTCTCTCGACAACCTGTTCCAGTGCCTCACCACCATCACACTAAAAAATATCTTCCTAACATCTAATCTAAATCTACCCTCTTTCAGCTTAAAACCATTACTCCTCGTCCGATCACTACACTCCCTGTTGAAGAGTAGCTCCCTATCTTTCCTGTAAGCCCCCTTTAAGTACTAGAAGGCTATTGTAAGGTCTCCCTGGAGCCTTTTCCAGGCTGAACAACACCAACTCTCTCAGTCTGTCTTCATAGGAGAGGTTCTAGAGCCCTCTGATCATCTCTGTGGCCCTTCTTTGGACTCAATCCAACAAGTCCATGTCACTTTCATGTTGGCGGCCCCAGACCTGGATACAGTACTCCAGGTGGGGTCTCATGAGAGCGGAGTAGAGGGGGAGAATTACCTCCCTTGACCTGTTGGCCGCACTTGTTTTTATGCAGCCCAGGATGCTGTTGGCTTTCTGGGCTGCAAGCAAACGTTGCTGGCTCATGTTGAGCTTCTCATCTACCAGCACCCCCAAATCCTTCTGCAAAGGGCTGCTCTCAATCCATTCTCCTCCCGGCCTGTGTCTGTGCTTGGGGTTGCCCTGACCCATGGTTCTCCATAACCTGACTGACAACGTTGGGGCAAGGATGAAGCAAAAGGGAACCAACGTTACTGTATACTTGTCATTACATTGCAAGTTTCAGCATTTGCAGGATCAGCATTGGCACTTGGCATGGCAGATTAATGAGTGTTCAGAGCATTCAGGAAGATCAGTCTGTGCTCATTTAGCTGGATGTCCCTGTCAAGTACCCTTTAATTGGCATGATTTCAAGGATGCTGTTGACAGTAAAGGAAATGTTCTTTGGGCACTGTTGTTGCTTTACATACTGTCATTGTTTGCTTAGGTGTTGAAAGGAAAATCACGAGCAAAATGCTTTACAGACAGCAACAGTGCAGATAGGTTTTACCTGAGGGTCATTTGAAAAGTGTATGCTAGGGTGCTGGCTCTCCTGGAAGGACATGGACTAGAAGCCTTTTGGCCAACGAGCAAATGGCAAAATGATCAGAGGACTTGAAACTCTTTTTAACTGTGAGATGCTTAAGCGCAAAGAAGATGGCCTCATGTGATGTGCTAAACACTGTCATCTATCATGTTTAACTTCTTCCTTAATGATCTGAACAGGGAGTAAACAATGTTAATGAAACTTGCAAATGACTTTGGACTGGACAATGTTGAGGATTCCAGCCAGGATACAAAAACATTGCAAAGTTTTCTGAAAATATTGTTCATTTGGCTAGAAATTTGGGAAAAAAAATAGGATCACCTTGTCGTACTTAAACTAAATATTCTATTACAAAGGTAATAGAGATTGCAGAAAAAAAAGACATCATTTTGCAATGAGATATAATTAAGTAAACATGCAAGCAATATGTCTCTCTGTATTTTGTTTTAATTTTTTTTAAATGACAACTTAGACTTTGGGGAAAAAAAAGTTACTTCTGTCACCCCAAAATGTTTGCAAGAAAGTTCATTTTTCTGAATGTTTTTCCTCAGGGAAAAAAAAACCAAAAACTATTGGACCTGTATTCACCAAACTTCCAGTCATGATGTTTTCTCATTAGGACCCTTAGAAAGGATGTTGGAAATGGAATCTCAGTTCCCTCTGAGGAGTATCTGCTCTGTATCTTCCACTGTGGGTTGGACTACGGACCATGTCAAAATGTAATCTGAGATGAGTTCTCTTAATATTTCCTAGTGATACTTGCCCATTTTTTATTAAAATTATATATTTGCTTGAGTTCTCCCTATAGTTGGTCAGCAATACTGAATTTTGTGATCCAGAAATATCCCCAGAACTTTTCAGGACCAATTTTATGCATGTAGCCTCTTGTAAACTATGGAATATGAGGCAATGGAATGCCAGAAGTTGTCATGGAAGGTGATATGCTAAGTACAGGAAGGAAAATTCAGGGCATGAAATACTATCCATTTCCCAGAAGAAGAAGGTACAAATGCAAATATTTTAAATATATAAATCGTTTGGAAAAAAAATGTGGTAAATACTAGCAAGAAAAGGAAAAAGATAATTTGCAAGCTTAAAAGTAATATTCCCTATATGAAATAAACCATAACATCCATTGAAGGGTCTTATAAGATGTGAATTAAACACTAAGTTTTAATTTCCCATTTGTGTGGTGTTTAGCTTGATAAGATCAGTGCAGGAGTAGTCATAAGTACTCCTGGATCTGGAATAATAATAATAATAACACCATCATTGGTAATAGTACTTGAAGCAAGAAAATGAGAAAAGTAAAGAGCACTACTTAAAGCATTTGTAAACTGCCTGTAAAATGCCTAAACAGTTTTTTAAAAACAATGGCTATACTTTTTATCATATATTAACTTTGACGTCATTTTTAATGGGAAAAGTTCATCTTATGGCCTCAAAAATGTCAGCCTGTCCTATTTTGGTTCATTTTTAGACCAAAATAACAGAAAATAGGTTTTATTGTGCATATTGCAGATAAATTTCTTTTGTGTTGTAAGGTGCATGTTACATTTCTACATAGCTGAAATCAGATGTTATAATAAAGTACAAATTAATCCTATTAGCCAAAACATTCAAAATGAAACAAAACATTCCTGTAGTACTGAAGCAAAATATTTTACTCATAGAATCATTGAGGTTGGAAAAGACCTCAAGGATCATCAAGCCCAACCCACACCACCTAACTCATTAAACCATGTCCCCAAGCACCACATCTACATGTTTACTGAACACCTCCAGGGATGGTGACTCCATCACTTCCCTTGGTAGCCTGTTTCAATGCCTGATCACTCATTCAGTGAAGAAATTTTTCCTAATATCCAGCCTAAACCTTCCCTGGTGCAACTTGAGGTGTTTCCTCTTGTCTTATCACTTGTTACTTTAGAGAAGAGGCCAGCACCCACCTCACTACAACCTCCATTCAGGCAGTCGTAGAGAGTGATAAGGTCTCCTTTCAGCCTCCTCTTCTCTAGACTAAACAATCCCAGCTCCCTCAGCCACTCCTAGCAAGACCTGTGCTCCAGACCCTTCACCAGCTTCGTTGCCCTTCTCTGGACGTGCTCCAGCACCTCAATGTCCTTCTTGTGGTGAGGGGCCCAAAACTGAACACAGGATTCAAGGTGCGGCCTCACCAGTGCCGAGTACAGGGGCACAATCACTTCCCTAGTCCTGCTGGCCACACTATTGCTGATACAGGCCAGGATGCCGTTGGCCTTCTTGGCCACCTGGGCACACTGTGGCTCATGTTCATCCGGCTGCCAACCAACACCCCCAGGTCCCTCTCTGCCAGGCAGCTTTCCATCCACTCTCCCCCAAGCCTGTATAGTTACAGGGGGTTGTTGTGATCAAAGTGCAGGACCTGGCACTTGGCTTTATTGAACCTCATACAGCTGGCCACAGCCCATCAGTCCAGCCTGTCCAGATCCCTCTGCAAAGCCTCCTTACCCTCAAGGAGATCAACACACCCACATCTCCTCACAGTGGAAAACTTGATTTGCAATGTGTTTTTGATCAAAAATACAGTGCATTCTTGGACCAGAATAAGATTTGTTCTCATTCTTAAAAACACATTTCCAGCTCTAGTGAGAGTTTCATCAAGGAAATTATTTAAATAATACCAGTTAAAGGTAGGAAACTGAGCCATAGAACAAATTCAATACTAGATTTAAGAAAATTTAGACTATTATGTTGCAGTGAAAGAACTGGGTTATTTAGAAAATCTTTGCTTATTTTAGGAAACCTCTCCTCCCATGTTTCTGTGAGCTTGCTTAGTTCTGCTGGCTGATTGTGCGTTAGAGGAAAATAAAAAAAAAAAAATCTTCCTGAGGATATTTTGTAAACAATAGGTGATAGGCTACTTCCTTTATCTTCCTTTAGATGGCCCAGTATCGGCTCTGAAGATTTAATGAGTTTATTATGGAGTGGCTGATAGCCCTTCCACTACTGAAGTTACAGACAAAACTGTTATTAATAGAATTTTCATCACTTGTTTAAGCCAAAGAAAAAACAAATTGTCAAACTAAGAGTCATTTAAGAATTGTCAGCTTCAGGTAGACTTTGAATAATTTTAAGTGAATTGGGATCTTTTCTGAACTATTTGTTCAAGATATACAGGGTTTTCTAAGGATTTTTTTTCTCTCTTTTAGCCAAACGTGATTACAATTACTATAAAATTTAAAACAAATATATTTTTGTCCCTGCCCAACTCCAATAGATTTCATTGCTATTTTTTAACCAGTGTGCTGTTTGTCGAGTACACAATGATAAGTTATTTAAATATAAACATAAAAAGAATATTAAATCAATATTCATATTTGTCTTGAAGTGTGAAGACAGGATACCATATTCATTTGATTTGAATCCATTCATTTGATAAAGTGTATCGCTTATTTGTGATTTTGATAGGCATTATATAGGATCAAATTTTTTCGACTGGGTCATGTTTCAATGCTATGTGAAACTTGTGCAAGCATTTAGTGCAAAGCTGAATTTTTCATTATTAATGCAGGAAATACAAATGTTTCATTTAGAACATTGCTGAAATATGGAGACCACTCAACATGTAATTTGCAAAAATTAGAACATTGATTCATTTTGGTTTTCCAATTTCCTTGCAGTATCTCTCCCAACAGTAAGAAATAAATACATTTCTTACTCTTCAGCCACTATTAAGTGATTGAACAACCTAGTAATTGACTGGTTGGACCACTGATAGATATTCTCCGATTCTTCATTATTGTAAACTGATGACTCATCCAGACAAGTTATTTTTCATTTTAAGTAGGTAGGTCAAAAATTAAGCTCCTATTTCAGTATGATTTAGATGCCTGTTGCCTTCATAGTCCTTTATATCCATGTGTCCAGATCCGAATCCTTAGTTAAACATTTCTCCCTTTAAGTGACTCCAGCATTACAAAACCTAATCTAGGTTATGTTATGCAGTTTAAACAAACCTTCACCATAAAGATAGACAACACCTCCATATTTGAGGTGCATAGCAGAATTTTTCCCCTGAGTCAGATACATCTAAGGCTCATTTTTCATTCTTGTTTGAGGACATGAAGACTTCATTGCCTTCCTTTGTAGTTTATCCCCATTCATCCTCAGTCTTAAGCAGATATTTCTCCAATAGCTTTCACATTGTCTTCATAACAAATGAGTATTTCTCTTGTCAAATTCAAAGAAATACTAATTAAAAAACAGGTCAGTTCTTGTGACAAACTTCTCTGAATTTTCAGACCTCTTTGAATTTCTAATTGCCTCATCAAACTGTATTGGTTTGTTTGCTTTAAAAAGGCCACAACAGTGTCGAATGTTGATGTTATGAAACGTATTAGCATTTCAAACCGAGCAGACCGAGCCACTGAACACACCACAGCTGACTGCTCAAATCGTACAAGGACTAACGGACCACAATGAGCAGGTATCACAGCATGTTAATCTCAGTGTAAAACAGATTTGAGTTTAAGTAATGATGCTCCCACTTGGACCAGATTCTGAAATTAGTGCAGAAAGCAGCAGGCTTTCTGATCTGGTGCCAGGTCATCAGGCACTGCCTTGAACAGATGCTCCCTATGGAATTTATTGTATGAGAGAAAGAACACCAGTTAATCTGATTTACAAGGTTATGCATAATATTTCTGCACCACAGATTTCCAATTTGTCCTAAGCAAACAGCTTTAATTCCCCAATAAATACATTTGATGGGATTTGCACTGGGCTTTATTGGTATCTATAGGAAGAGATGGTTTGCATAGATCCCTATCTTCATAGCATGTGAAATGATTTGTAATGCTAAAAAGTACATGATTAATGTGGGTAATTTTAACCAAAGGCTGCAATAAGCTGTATAAATTAGGTTTATAAGTAAAAATAACATTAATGAGGCTGGCAGATCGAAAACTTCTGCAATGATGCCTGCTGGCCTTCACATGATCGAATGCGTCCTTGTGTGAGTGAACTCATGCGTGTTTGCCAGGTTATCGTTGCTATATATTGCAATATTCATGACACTTTTTTTGCTTTTGGGTATAGTTCCTGCATAAAGCTTGATGATGCTATGTTGATTTTCCCTCAGTATAAGCAGTTTAAGGCAGTATGTCCTGACTGAAATTCTCTGAACAAAATAGATGTCTTTATTGGTTTTGTTTGTGGGGTATGAAAAAAAAAAGTGAAATTCTACATTTGTCTTTTTCTTTTTTTGTCAGTGACTACATGCTTTACAGGATTTATCTGGATATCCACTAATATTTTTGCTAACAACATTTTACCTGTAATACATTATTATGTAACGATATCCTGTTCTGAAACCAAAGTCTGATTCTCTTCAACCTCATCTCTCCTTTTAGAAAGATTATACGTTTAAACTTTCCTATGAAATTTCCAAGCTGATTTCCAGCATCTGAAGGTTTCAAAGAGAAAAGGACCTGACATGATCAGCTTGTTGTCATCTTTCGTAACAAAAGCAACAGATTTTTTTCTTTCCACAAAATTAGTTACTTGCTTTTGGTTAAAGCAAATTCTTCAGAATCCTCTTTGAGAACAGCAAAAAATACAGGGAGTTACTGTTTTCTCTAAGGTTTAATAAAATCCATTTCCTAGTAAGGTTCACAGCTCTAGCCTGATGCTCAGGTAATAACCGGGATGTCTGCTACAACATCTTGCTGGCGATGTACCTGCAAAGCTGCATAAACACCGCCACTTGAACACAGCATGACGAGTTCTTGTCTTTCTCTAAGGCGTAGAACCTGGGCTAATGACCATGGAGAAAGAGCAAGTGCCTCCAGCATTCTGAGCTACTGCAGAAGACAGTCGTGCAATACTCAGCAACTAAGTAGCAGGGGAATAAGAAGGAGACAAACAAGGATTTTAGAGTCTTGAGGAAGATTTTTGTTTGCATCTGTGAGAAGTGTGGTCAGCATCATCTGTTGCAACTAGGAGTTGATTAGCGTTTAGAGAATCCAAAGTGACACCATCCACTCTTTGTTGTCTTTCGCAGCTGCTTTGCTATTATCTGCTTCACTGTAATGCACAGAAGCCAGGATCAAAGGATCATGATCCATTGTACTAATCACTATGAATACAAATTAAACACATTTTCAGCCTCCAAGTGTTCAAAATCTGATCATACAGGAAGATGCAATAGTTGGAAAAAATTAAAAATAGTGGAAAATGATAGAAGCAAAATAATGAAAGCAAAAACAGTAATATATTTTGCATTTTGAATTTCTACTACAGAATAAGAATAAAGAATAAGGCCACAATGTGCCAGTGGATGGACTGAAAAGCAAAACAAAATGCAGTTGCTGCCTTGAAGATGTGCTGCCAGTAGGTACCAACAATATGTTTTACTACTTAACAACTGTTCTGGTTGCTTTCGCTACTCAGTTTAAAATGTATTTCTTATAGCCATATAGCATAGTCATGAAGGATATCCAGTGGCATTACTGTCAAAGGCGAGCATTCTTGGGTCCTCATCTGATTCTTCACCCAATCCTATCTTCAGAAACCTGCCTTTCGTAAATTTTATTCCTCAGCCATCTCTACTTATCCCTGCAACTTCTTAAAAAACTCTTTTCTCCAAATGGCCCTTCTGCTCTCCACATATACAAAGTAAATCTGTACCTCTTACGATGTGTTCTATGAAATTCAGTGGGAAAGTAATTTTACTGTGGTTATGGACTGTGTTTGATCTTCGTTTAATTCCCCACACTGCTATGGACTTCTTGAGGAACTCAGGGAAATCACTGAACTTTGTTTGTTCTACGTAAACACTGCCTGTCAAGAGTTTAAATACATGGGAGCCATGGAATGAAAGAGTGGAAGAAGTCGGCCGTAGTTACTGGAACTTTTACTTGCTACCTGTGGTGTCGGGAGGAAGGGAAGAGAGCACATCTGAAACGTTTGTCCTAAGGCAAACAGCAAACTTCATGTAGTGCCTGGGAGAAAGGAACTGCCTTTAGGCACCCAGTCTCACCAGATTCCTGCAGAACCAGAAATAACAATACCTTTGTAACCGGTTGAGCTGGGATTCATTTCTTGTAACTTTAGAAAGTCATATTGTAGATATCTGGTTAGATGAATGCCTCTGAAGGCATCACATAGTGTCTTTTTCTTCCTGTCTCTCCTCCTGTCCTTGATTTGAAGTCCAAGTTTTGCTCTTTACTTTTTTATTAACATTAGCACTGGTTAACAATTCTCGTCTATTCCACAAAGAGGAATGGAGTTGAGGCACTCCAAACTATCACTTCTGTGGGCCATAGAAAGTTCATTTTAATTCTGAGTAGACTATAAACACAATCAATCCCATGAGAACCAGCATCTTTATTCAGGTTCAGAAGCTAATGGGGTATTGGTCCAACTCCATTTATTTAATGTTCCTCAAGAACCTTTGGTCCTTACTGATGCTGCTATGAGCATCAACAGATCTCTAAAAGGAAACTCAATAAAGCTGAGTAAAATTATCGGAATACAATTAGAATATTCTTGAAATGTAACAAGAATAACTCAGACTCACAGAGGAAAAAAATAACACCCAGAAACAGAGGAACTGAACTAATTAAACCATGAAGAAAACAATACTATTTCCCCAAATTGATAATAATTAGTAATAATACCTTTCACTTACATTGAATGAGTCACCCAAGGATCTCTAAGTGCTAGCTAAAAACTAATGTTAATTTTTCCTCATGCTCACTGATTTGGAGCCTGAGACACAGTATGATTAAATAAACACTCCAAACACTTTTGCTAAGCTATTGACAGAGTACAGAAACTGCCACAGTCCATTGCTTCCCAGATCTTTACTCTGATCGGTTGCCTGTCAGTGCTTTACTGGAAATTAGAGGAATCTTTGAGTATGATCATACACACAAGCCACATAAATGTAGCATCAGGGTCAATGCAGCATGGTATTTGGTATTTTTAGCAGGCATGAAGTTCTGTGTGAAGTTCTGATTAAGCAGGAATCCTTTCCTCTCTAACTCTGCTGTCCTGTGGCTTTGTATGAACTAAAAGTCTGGTCATTGATAAGCACCAGAGAAATTGGAGTTAGGCAAAAATGGAGGGGCGTGTGGTTATTCTAGTCGCATAGCACCATGAAAAAGCAAAGAGCGGCATTATGGTTTCAGAAAACTGAAGATAACCACTGCGTAATTTCTGCTTGTTATTCAGGTGAGACACAGCTGGCCCTCAAGGGCTGCTCCAAAATACAAATTACAATAAGCCTTAAAAAATAATCAATCAATCAATCAGCTCTATAATGCATACAAAATTAAGCTGTTTTGGAGTATAACAGATTAAAAAATAAATGCCTGAAGAATAGCCTGAGGGCTAATCTAACAGGAACTGCTGAAAACACACCCTTCAGTAGACACTCTCTAGCTCTGCACTTGCTTTGGGAAGAGAAAACCATTGCCTAACCAGAGCCTGTTTGAAAGTAGCCTTGTAGGCAGAACTCTTGACACTAAGATTTTTGGCCTGAGATTTTACTTTATTTACATACAAAACTAATCCTAGTGAAATACCTTCTTTCCTTAATTGTCGATGAACATAAAAAGTGGATTTCGAACAGCTGAGCCTGTGTTGCATCATGATAATGGTCTTACTTAAAATTTTTTTGGGACTGAGTCATAGATGTGAGTTTGCAACAGGGCAACGATCTTTAGCCTCTTTAACAATATCCCCTCAGAGCAGGTCCTACCTTTAAGCACAAATTAGCATATCTGGAAACATAGTCAATTTGATGAAAATGTGAAAGCTTTTCTTAAGTGGTTAATAAAGCACCAGTTTTGTAGTATTTGACAATAACCATATAAACACGGTGTATGGGAACTACTGTGAATTTACGAGTTCACTGTACATCAGTGTTGGTTGGCTCACTGATTGTGGTCTGAGGCCTCTTCTGTACCATGAGACAGACAAAAAATGTCCTACCTCCTCCCTTTCCCAAGGCTGTGACAATCTCATATTGATCTCCATTGGTTCATGGTTGTCCACAATAAAAAAGCAGAGCCAAAGGAATAAAAAAATGTGCTTTTCATTGGTCATAGCTACAAGCTAATTCAACCTAAATGTGGATGACTGTTTCCAGACAACACGTTTGCATGTATCTGTAAGAAGAGGTATGATGCTTTGCATTTAAAGCTATGAAAATATTTCATCTATTCATAATGCCTTTAAATCCCTGTAAACCCTGTATAGTAAGTTTAAAGCTGTTTCACACACATCCAACGGAATTCCAGAAAAATAAATTTGCTCAAAGTCGTATAAAACTACCTAATGAAAGGGACAATCAATGCTGGAATATAAAAGTCTGGATTACCCAGTCTCCATAGACCTTATTAATCACTGACCTCCTTAGCAGTAAAAGCTCTAGAATAATGGACTGCAAAGTAAATTCAGGACAGACTTTCAGCCTTCACACTGAATGAGCTGTCTTGCATTACTGGGTCTGTCAAATCTCTGTTATTTGAGCTCATCTTTTGTGGTTGCATATCCCTTTATTCTGTGAGTTGTTAATATATATTGGCAGCCATCACCATCTCAAATTTGATGAGTCTCACTTCAGAACAGCTGCCAAGATAAAACATCTTAGTCCGAGGGCATTTCATTGATGTGGACATAGCATCCTCAAGGGAGTCTCCTCAGCAAAGATGCTGGTTATTAATGCAGACATATCTATCGTAGCTAAATGTATCTCCTCTTGTCTGGCATCGCAGAGATTTAGAAAGGCTGACATTTTCCAGTGAGAGTCCTTTCCTGCTTATCACATGCAGGGAGATTCTGGAAGGACAGCTGGCCTTTTAGAAATGCAAAAGAATACCTTCTGCAGCAGAATTTAGAAATGTATTTTCAAACACTAATAGATGTTCAGTAACTAATTCTAACAAATTAAAAAGGAACTGTCATGTTCTTATGTTTTTTTATTATTTCAACCCCCCAGTAACCCAGGATACTCCAGGTACCTACTCCTTGTAGCTCCAAATTAACCAAGAATTTATGGATACGCTTAATTAAGGTAATCCCAGTAAAGCCAGTTGGTTTATTTGTTTTTACAGTTAAAGTTGTACCTAAGTAAATCTGTCTCCCTGTCAAACTACCTATTTTCACTTCCAGTTCTTTTCCCTACTAAGGCTGTTAGCAGCTTCTCCTCACCTACTCTATCATCTCTCACTGCGTCCTGAAACACTAATTTCACTTCTGATCAGCCTGTGATGTCAATAACTCCTTCACCTGTTTGTTACAGTTCTAAATAGGCACTTTTGTGTGCTCTGTCACACCTGGGAGAGGTGCTTCACAGATATCTTCAACCTCATTCCGTTGTTCTCTTTAAACCTGTTCAATACCATGACACACCCAAAGCTCAATAATTATTTGATCGCTGGAGCACTGAAAATACAGGACTGCCTGTCATGTTGTCAAGTCCTATTTTCCTGGTTATGTGCATGTTTTATACTTTGTTTGTAAAATAAAAGCAGTTATTCAGGGAAGAACACTTCATTGCCCTCATCTGGAAACTTCACTGCTGTTGAGAGGAGCCATCACTTCATGATGTTTTTTGACTCTTGCCTACCTGAATCTAAAAAAAAGGGGGAAAAGTGCTGTCAAAATGTTGACTTGGTAGGTGACAAGGACATGTTTGCTGAGATTTTAATAGATCCTAGAACCGCCACTAGGATGCTAAACAACTAAACAAAAAATACATGGATTAAGATACGCAATATGTCCTATGTCAACTTGTATTTTGGTGGAACAGAGACTTCCTGCATTGCTTTCAGAAATATCCACCTTCCCCATTCAGTCCATGGCAAAGAAAGATCAGTGAAACATACGGATTGGATAAATTGCTTCAGTATTATGTAGTAATTTACATTTTCTTTGAGTGTATAGGTATAGTGTGTGTAGGACTGGGTTGCTCTTTCTTTCAATTAGGAGCATACCAGACCAAATCAAAATTTCAGGCCTGTTGTGCCCATTTTGGCCATCTAAATCACACAGACTTGACTCTACAATCATATTTTACAGTCTTTAGAGAAAAACATCTTTTAGCTCTGTGCTTGCACAGCTCTTAGCAGCATGTGAGCCTGGTGTGCAACAGGGTACCACGTAAAGAGACATTCATAGGTTAAGCAAATAAAACATCGTCTTTAACTTTCACTATACAACTAGTAAATACACTCTTTAGCCAGAGTGTGAGTCTAGTCATGAATAATTCAGTTAAACTTTTCCTACTTTATTGGAAGAAAGACCAGGCCATTTTAATACAAACTGGCTGATGGCAACCAATGAACTTTTAGTTGAAAAAGTAACCCACTTTCTACTCTTGAGCTATTTGTGAACAAAAACTGAGTCGAGAAAACAAGATTTGGAACTATTTGCTAAAGAGTTAGTGCAAAGTCATGTAATCTTTCAAGATGCTTAACCATTTTCTGCTTATGAGATCAACACAGATCACATGGGCTCGTGTCTTCACTGAATAACACAAGTAAAATGTACAAAAATATTCTTCTGGCACATTTTTTATGAGGGGGAGAAATATAATTTGGGATATAATTGGTGCAACTTGTCAGGATTTGTGACAATTTGCATGAACTGACAGATGCGAAAACACATATAAAGAGAGAGTGATATGATCCCACAAATAACTGACCTGACCTGATCACATATTTACAGAAATCTTTCAAAAGCACATTTCTATAAATTCTTTATGGTTGGTTTTTGATATTCTCTGCAGAATGATAACCATTTTTCAAATAGATAAGAAGGCTACTCATAGTTCAAAGCTTAAGCTGGATTTTTATCAAGTTTGTAATTCATTAAAAAAAAAAAATATTAAATACAGCTTCACTCCATTAGGAGTCACAGTAAGTATTCCAAATGATAAACCTGTGTCAAACTAACTAAACTTCTTGATTGTTGTCAAAGTGCATTCTCAGATGTGTATTCAAGACAACCACAGAAAAGCCTGAAGCATTTATAAAATTATATTTATAAACATAATTTATATATAATTTTAAATATATATTTATAAAAATACAGATTGCTAGGTAGAATTTTCTGTCAGAGAAACCCTCTGGAAGAAATGTCCCACTTACAAAAATTTGATTTTTCCCATATTTTCCATCCTCTTCTAGCAGTCTGAAGCAAAGCAAATTAGTTAGACAAGATCCTGCTATGCTGGTAGCTGGAAAGGCAAAATTTACATGTGTTCTTCATTTAAAAAAAAATATTTCCTGTGAAAATATCTCTTGAAACTCCTATAGGGTTTTTCATATTTTTTTCTTCCTATGATTTTTTTTTCACACTATTAACCCTAAATTTCATTATGGGACAGAAACTCAGGTCTTCTAACAGCTTTAGTTCTAACACATCGGTCTTAAGTAGCTTCTCAGAAGAAGGGAATCTGGCATAAGTCTATCATCAGGTAAAGAAGTTAAATCAGTTGAATAAGTTGTTTGTTGCAATTATCTTTGAAATGCCTTCTTTTTACCTTTCCTACATGACAAAAAGCAAGTCCAAGGAAACATCACTAAGTTGTTAACATTCATTATACACTTGAAAGAACTACTAGGTTCTAAAAATTTCCCATCTTACTCAAACACCATTTAACATAACAAGTTCTGTTCCATAGATACAAGACGTAAACAAGTATCCTGTTTTATCCCTAGGTATATTTTTCTCCATGTGATAATTGGTGAACAAATGACGATGCAGTGACAGCCACTAATAAGCAGAAAAAAAGTGGTTAGTCTCTGTTATCTCCACTGTGAGTTACTTATGGTAATTGCCTTAGCTCCTTCATGTAAAAAAGCTAAACACTGAGTTTGAGAAGCAGTTTCATTACTATGTCAATCTGCAGCAATGCTACCTCTGACAGTGTCCGTCACACCCTCTCTCACCTCTTTCAGTCATGTCTTCTCGCCTCTTTCTTTCCCCAGCACTGTAGTGCTGATGACATTGCAACAACAGAAATCCAATTTATTTTCCTTTCCCAAGCTGTCTACGGAGTCAGTGCAACGCAAGGACAGGAAAACATAGTGGGAGAAAAAGGTGGGCGGAACAACCTCTTACAAGCTCAGCAGGAAAACTTCCCAATTATCACTCAAAGGGGGTAAATGTGCGTGCGTGTGTGCATGCATGTGCATATAGGAGTAGAACTTACATTTTTTTAGTTCTGGCTAGGTGCTTCAGGCATATTTTTTTTTCCTTCAGTCCTGAATTTTCTAAGGACTTTATTGCAGAGGGCCTCTTCCTTAACCATCTGCCAAAAAATACCCTTACAGGAATGAATGCAAATGCACAGACAGATCAAAACATAGACAGAAAGATAAGTAGGCAGATTTATGTAGCTCCACTATGTATTTATCTAGATGCAGTGACAGAAATACCTATACTGGGCTTGTTCCTAAATAAAAAGTTTCCATTTTCTCACCAAAATGAACCAGCCTGTTTTCACCTCTTTCTTTTCTTCTATTCATCAAATTCAAGTTGAGTTCTCCAATTATTTTGTTTCCCTTTAAACCATATGTTTCAGAGAAAAAATCCTTGTTGTCAAAATAATCTCAAACGGTTCTAGAAGCAATCAGTGTTATTCCCCATTATGCTGAAGAGACACTAGCATCCAGGGGCAACCTTGAAACAGGTCAGACCAGCTAGACCAAGGGATGTCACAGGAACACTTTGACAGTCAGTTTGTTTTCTACTTCACTCAATGCACTAAGTCGTCCACAATTTAATTCCCAAAAATTCAGTTATCTGCCACAGGCATGCCTCCAGAGGCATAGCAAAATAAGGAGGTTTGAGGGTCAAAACTATTTTAAATTAAAATTTTGGAGCACTCTTCCTACACTGCTGATGCCTCACTCTAGTGCTAACCCCTTGTCCCATTCTGCAGATCTGAAATTCCCACTGCTTCCCTGGCCAGCACTGCAGCTGACAGAGGGACCTCGCAGTTCTTCCCCTCCCTCTGCTCCATAACAAATCCTGACCAAGTGTCAACCTGATCCTTCCAACTTCTGCCAAGAGCAACTTGACATCACCTAAGAAAATGCTTTTTATTGGCTCCTTCTGTGATGTTCCAGTTATCTTTAGTGACTGAAAACGCTCCGCAGCCAGTCCCAGTGTAGTACACTTTACTGGCCTCCGTAACAAGATTTCTGCTGGCAACAAGCCATGGCATGAACTGAGAATCAACAGGACTGGATGAAGTTTGCAATATTCAACATTTATGAACTACTCCATCGAGAACCCATCACTGTTTTGGGGTTACTGAAGCTGAAGTATTGTAGTAATAAAGAAATGCCAAATATCAAATTGAGTAAATGGACCTCATACATCCTGAGGTGCAAAAAAGTTTTAGGAGTATTTTTTTCATTGTTTAAGGGATTCCCTCTTTATTTCTTTCATGTTCAATTATGTATAGCTAGTTCAAAGAGGGATTTTGATACAAAAGTACTTTGAAGACTACTTTTAGCTCACATCCTGTTAGTGAATACATGTTGTGTTAATCGAACACATCATGCTAGAAAAAAAAGAATGAATAAATATGGACTTTTTAATACCATAGTTTCATCTAATCTCAGAGTCTTCCCATCCAGAAATATTTAATATCCTTCTCTGAATTGAAATAAAAGTATTCTACAATCTAATATCAGTGCTGTTCTTCTCCGGGTTCGGTCAACATCAATTCTGGTTTTGACAGGGTTTATTGGACATATTTTTTACCATTTACACTTCCTGAAAAAATCAGCTGCAAGGCTCAGAAAGGAAGCAGTTTTGGAGAAGATGAAATACAGTGCACTTTTTCCTATTGTTGTAGGAAATGAGAGAAAGAGAAATGCAGAAGTGTCTGAATATTGTTCTCTAAGAAAATCTCTTTTTTATTAACAGAAATGTGATAGACAGCAGAACTATGAAAAAGTGTTGCAGAGTCCAAAAGTATTCATGTGTTTCGGGTCTGTGTGGCAAGGATTTTGGTAGCAGGAGGTCTACAAGGGTGGCTTCTCTGAGAAACTGCTAGAAGCTTCCCCTATGTCTGATAGAGCCAACCCCATGCAGCTCCAAGATAGACCCACCACTGGCCAAGGCTGAGCCTATCAGTGACAATGGTAGTGTCTCTGGGACAACATATTTAAGAAGGGAAAAAAAATTACTGCTCGATAGCAATTGCAGGCAGAGAAAGGAGTGGGAATATGGGGAACAAACAGCTCTGCAGACATCAAAGTCAGTGAGGAAGGAGGGGAGGAGGTGCTCCAGGCACTGGAGCAGAGATTCCCCTGCAGCCCCTGGTGCAGACCATGGTGAGACAGCTGTAGAGGACAACAGTAGAGCAGAGATCCACCTGCAGCCATGGAGGTAATGGTGGAGCAGAGATCCTGTCAGGAATTGTGGCCTGTGGAGAGGAGGCCATGCAGGAGTAGGTTTTCTGGCAAGACCTGTGACCGTGTAGGGGACCCATGCTGGAGCAGTTTGTGTTCCCTTGGAAAGTGCATCTGGTGGCTAGCCAAATCAACCCACCACATCAGGTAATTCAATAATGGAAAAAGTAAATTTGTTAAGCTAACAGAAGGAAAGGACCAGATCACAAAAAAGACATAGGTATAACTGCAGGACTAGGAGGTCCTAAACTGAACTTTGCCAAAATATGAAAGAGAGTATTCCTTGTTAAGGAAGAGCATTTCATGTTCTTTTCATAAGTATCTGACCACACTCAGAGTGAGAATACCTGTCAAAACAAGTATTTTTATACCGCAGTCAAGGTATTACTGCTATTTAAGAACAAGACTGCGCAAGCCCATCTGTTTTTTTTTAACCCACTACATCCTCTTTGTCTGCTCCTGTTGTTAGATACTTGTTCCAGATTACCTCAGAGTACATTTCTTCATGTGGTGCATAGCACAGCAAACCCAGATCTTTACGCAAGAGCTGAGTAGTGCTGTATTATAGCTGATAACTAGTAATCAGTAGGGAAGTTTGATTGCAAGAGACAAATAATCAAGGTTTTCCCATGTCACAAATACTCATCTGCAAAGTATCAGTTGAATCATATAATTTACTCAACTACCCATTTAATATATTTGTAGTTAGTCTTTGCCAAGATATGAAAATATCAGTTGCTGCCTTCCAAAACAGGCAATCTAAGAGTAAAGTTCATTTGATGAAACTAAATTATTGAGAATAATTAGAGACCTTTTTCTTCCAAATAAGAACATTGAACAAACGTATTTTTGATTGAATTGACTGTTCATGGCTTATATCCAAGAGTAAAGGGAACACTGCTGTGCAGTAGTTTGGAACTGTTTTTCTTTTATTTGCAATATAGCTGCTTTCAAATAATATGTCACAGGTAACACAGAAAACAGGCAAAAAAAAGCCATATTTGAGGGCAATTGTTAAGAAAATGGATGAAAGTAGCACAGTGCTCACAAAAGATTGCTGAACAAAGGTGAAAAATGGTGAATGAGGGTGTGGGACAGTTCGTAGGAAAGTTTGGCTTCTAAGCTTGCTTTCTTTGACATGCTGCTCCTAACCCTTGGTATTCCTACATTCAGAAAGACAACACCAGCAATGCCAAATCTGAAAAAATAGCGGTGCAAGGTAACTGCTAAATGAGACCTGGAGGAATGGAAGAGGAAGTTCCAACTGCCTGCTAGTTACATCACACTTTTATTAGATTATTCACTGGGTACTCAGTCTTTAATTCATGTTGATTTGTTTCAGAGAAAAGCTTTTCTTCTCCTCAGATCACTTTTCATTTAGGAGTAATGCGCATTTTGGACAGTTAGCTTAGTGAAAAAGTGGCTTATTGAAACACAGACCTGTTTATGAATATGGTTTAATTCCTGACCAAAGGACCCCAAACATAAGTAAGAGATCGGTGACCTTTGTGTTGTGAGCCTTAAATTTTCAACCTCATTTATGAGCTTTCACAAGGAACAGTACAGAAAGGTCACCAATATATATTTAGCAGGTTCAGTTTCATCACCATGTACAGTGTTTTGACATCAGAGTGGATGTGATAGAACAGAAGATAGTATACGCATTTAAATATCAGACTGGAGAAGAGCAAAGCAAAGCACTCACCTGTAATTAAGTTTGATTTAACCTATTAGAGCATTAAAGACCGTATTTTCCCATCTAAACTTGGACTTGAATGTGAAACATCTCTTAACATAAAACACTTCAAGAGCAAGGTCTAGGTTCAGATCTTCATTTAGTATGGAATGCGATTTTGAAATAGGACTCTCAACAGAATGTACGTTTCCCCATCAGAACAAAAATACTTTATAGCCATTTTGTATCAAATTAGGAAGATTTAGATTCTCAGTGTTCTTATGATATCAGCTGCAAGTTCCTTTTCTCTTATTCTCACCAGAAGTCTCGACCATTTTAAGCATATTCAAGGCAGCTGAGAGCAGGAAGAAAGTAGATAAGTAATATTGTCTGTCTAGGTGAAAGAAAATGGCTTGGGATAAGATTTATATTTAAAACTATAAATGTGTCTAGTGAAACAAATATACTTCATCTTCACTCAGCATAGTTCTGTGCAACCCCTTGGATTTCAAACTACGTAACAGTGATGATCCTTCCAGTAAGGTGCTGTTTCAGTAAGGTATTTTGGGATCTAACACATCACCATATTAATCTGTAATTTATGCTGATGGAAGATCAGAAAGATGACAGAGAATGACTTCCAATAGTGGAAGAAGTGTGTTCAAGAGGATCCACCTGCAGCTTGTGTGGATCAACCTTGAAATATCCTTTAAAATCTAGGTAGGTTGGCTAAATTCTTAATTTGTCCCCATACACACTCTGCTGTTGACAGTCTTGTGATAATTTGGTAAGGTCCCAGGATAACTGATATTATGGTAGTGTCCTGCAATGTAGCACTTGACAGTGAAAAATCTAAAGGAAGAGGGAATTACGCTCTCAAAAGTTTTAAATGTAATTTAAATGAAGATGTAAAAAAGGGATCATAACTCAAAAGCAGAGAAAGAGTGTGGTAAATGGTAATAAGAGCACATAGTATATTGGCCATTGATGTAAATGGATATATGACTCCACAAGATTGGGAACCTTAATTTATATTTTATCTTCAGAAAAGAGGTCACCATTAATTGCTAAGTGTTATTGCCATTATCTATTATTATCACTAATGTTAGCTCTAAGGATCAGTGATAGAAGGCATGATAAACCCAGGAGGTATCTTAATAATTTAACTCATCTAACTATCTCTTAAAAAATAATCACTTTTAGGCTGTGAAGCTTCTTAAACAGAATGTTCATCAATCTTCACACACTTACTTTACACTTAACCTCAAAACTTCTTGCTGAAGAGTCTATACTTTTTGGCAGCATGATCTTTGAAATGTTCTGTGGTCTAGTGGAAGGTGTCTCTGCCTGTGGCATGGGGTTGGAACTAGATGGTCTTTAAGGTCTTTTCCAACACTAACCATTCTATGATTTTATGATTCTATGTTAGTCATCTTAAGACTTAGAAATACTGTGCTGAAAAGGAAATTCCATCAGAGAAAACAAATTAACACAAGATGGAACTCAAATTATCAAATATAGGCTGACATCCGGACTCTCTTCATGGTGGAATGACACAGACAGTTTTGAGGCAAAATCCATCTCCTTTTAAAGGAAATATTTGGTACTGGTTGGAGAAAATGTGGCATATAATGCCCATTTCTCTACAGTATTTCAATGAACCTTGCAGTTGGTACAAACAGATGTCCTCTGTTTCAAGAACATATCAAATAAGAAGATGAAGTAAGAAGTAGCCGGAGATGTCAGATGAGAGGTAGACAGTAACTGTTAGTGTATCTGGTTAGCTGTCAAACCTGAAAAAAATAAACTGCAGACTAAGTTGGATTACTAGCTCAAAATAAACCACATGTATTCACATATTTATTTTGAAAATTCATTTATTTCAGCATTATTTTATCTCCACACATGCCATACAAACTGGAGTCTTCACAGACAGCAGGGCAGAGTTCCTTCAGTCTCAGTGGCAGCAGTGCTCATTTCTTCTGTATTTGTGTCTCACCTGAAATCTTGTCTCAGAAGTGAGAGACTTAGATTTAATTCATTCTCTGACAGGACCTGAATCTGCAGCTGCTGCTGCTGAAGAGTGGTAACAGGAGTTAATAAGGTCATACGCTACTGTGTTCGGAAACATCCTCATCTTCTCTTGGTGAGACATGTCAGCAGGCATGCGAAGGACAAAGTAAACAAAGTGATTTTGAATTCCTATTCCTTTCTCTAGGAGACATGGAGAGCAGCGAGGTGGCTGTCCCTGGACCAACCTGCTGAATGGTCAGCAAGCCTTCTGTTTCCCTTTATTTTCCATCTGGTAATCATCACCTTCCATAAAGAGTGCAGAAAAGCAGATGCCTTTTCTGAAGCATATTCAGCAACTCTGGACTTGATATTCCACTTGCACAGACTCAGTTGTTTCCTGATAAGTGTGTAGTATCTCTGAATAAACCCCTTAAGGACTACCCCTACCTCTCAATGAAAAAGGAACGCATTAAGGTTTAGTCTAAGTGCTCTGAACAGTTCTGTAAGACTAGATATCTACAAGATTAGACTTTACAGAGTCTAATTTATTGCTCAAAGTAAATTATCTGACCACCCCTCCATCATGCGGCAATAATCTGTGGGATGGGAAAGAAGGGAATAATCATGATGGCAAACCATTTCTTCTCAACATGCTACATATGGAAGAATAGCATCCTCAATCAATTTTAAATTGTCTAACACTGAGAATGTTCTGATTTATCTTTTTAATATTTTGCAAAGAGAGGATGTGAGGGGAGTGGTATATATTATCCCCACAGAAAAAAAAAAACAAACAACTATGCAAATTTGAGAAATTAAACTGTTACATTTAACCAGAGCACAAAAATGGCAAAAAGTCCAATTAAACTATTTTCCCCTTTTGCATGCCTTGCTACTATCTATGGCAAGAGTGGAAACAATAACACTGAATTATTTATAACCTCTTGTTTGGACACAACAGGAATCAGTTCTCGAGTAATAGTTTCAAAGGTGTTCATCTGACTGTCACCCAAATATAGCTTCTATTATCCTGCATATTGCTCACTTCAGCTGATGCTTTCATATCTCCCCCATGCCCTCTACATTTCCATTTTGTTCTTTTGTTCTTAGACTGTCTATACAAATCAAACTATGCACAATGAGCTCAGGCACCACTATGTACTTCTCTGCCTTTAACCTCTATATTTTTTGCACACCCTCTTTGTAGATCTCGCTGTAGACCTAGCAAATAGAATAAGCTTCATTTCCCTCCTCTTCCATACCCACACATATAGCATAAGGAAATATTTTATTACTTGTAAGAATATTTCTCCATAGACCCTCTTATCAGCAGAAGAGTCAAAGAATGCATCCAGCCCAGAATTTGTTGTAAAATGTCCAGTATGGTCTCATCTGCAACTCCATTTTGAGGATGCAATTCTCCTTAGCCTGGTAGCATAATTTAGAGCAGATAAAAGAATGATATAACATGCTTTCTAGTTAATGTTAACTTCCATTTTATGTGCAGTTTTCCTAACTGCTAGTGACTAAGCCAGGGGCAAATAGTGGTGACTCATGCCCTAAATGCTTATGTATAGCTTTTAAATTGCTATGAGTATCACAAAACCCAGTGTGAGCATTCAGTAACGGGAAAAGACATTTTATTAGTACCGACACATTTACACGTACAGCTGATGCAATTATATAGATAGATACATACCGTAGTAAGCAGAGCATCTGGAAGTGCTCACAGTGACAAAGCAATGCCATGGGTCTCTCAGCCCTCGAAATTGCAGACAGCCCAATGACTCCAGGCTGCAGCTGCAAACTCTGTTCAGTGTAGGAACAATGCAACTTCTACCACTTCTTGGCAATTATTCTTTATCTGGCCTTCTGTTTCTTTGTTTTCCCTTCTCTTGGAATTCTTGCCTTTCTCATTGAACACTTCGTTCCTATTGCTAGCAAACAGATTATTCAATTCTACTTTTCTCAAAGTGATCAAAATGCCTCATGTCATATTTAATACAGATGAACTGGTTAGCAGATTTTGATCACATCAACCACTGACTGAATTGGGTTGAGTTTCCTACAGCTTCTTTCTGATGCTAAAGTTATTTTTTTCATGCCTTTAGCCTACTCAGTATATTTCATTTCTGACTCATTTCTTTAGAGCTCTGAATTCTTTTCTGACTCATTGGGAATCATTTATTCTGTTTTGGTTTCACCAGGACAGGTTTCCAGATTTCATCTTTCAAATGTCATCACTAATGTCTCAAAGTTTGTTTACAAATGACTTTTTATCTCACACAGAGGAACACTGATGTCAGATGGTTCTTCACCAATCAAAGCTCTTCCAAAATTTCCATGCTTTAAGATATTCTCTATCTCTGCAACCTTTCTACAACTTTTTAATTAATGATTTCTTCCCACAGTGCGCTGATGATTAGCTCTTTCCCCTAACGAAAAAGGTTGCCCCTAAGCTTGCTTGGAATAAATGCAATATCATCAACTATAACTGGACAAAAATAGCAGGAATCCCATGTGTACTGTCTGCCAAAATTAAAACAAAAACTAAATTGGTCAAAAATTATATGAGGTATCATTAGTGACTGTGGGATTCTACTTATTTGCCTTCCGGTTCTCAGAATCTAGGAGGTACTCGGTTGACATTTCCATCTTGTTCCCTGCAAACATAAAGGCAGAATTTTCATTTTTTCTTTTGAGATATGAAATTTCCTCAATTCGTGCAATGGAAGGACTTGAAAAATTTGAAAGAAAACATGCCAATATTCTCATTATCATTATGAACTATGTGATAAAAATTATGTCTGTATTATTAAAAACAACCACTGCAAAAATTGTTTACTGGCTCCCAGTGCCATTTATATGCCCTAATGTATCCAAACCATCTGCACAGAGTTGGCACGAATGGCACAGACTTTACAGGAAACCCATATTCTTCTGGAGCAACAGCTGAAGGCAAGGTGAAATATCTGTCAACACATAAAATAACACTGAATATTTAGATTTAGATAACTGAATCCCAGTCCCTGTGTCCACAGTGCACAGCAGTGTCTCCTTCAAGCCTCACACGACCAAGTCACAGGTGTTTTTACAGCATCATGCTAAGGACATTTATCTATATCCTGAGGAAGCACCAGGGCACAATTCAGTGCTTTGTAACACAAAGTCCATTGGGATAGCATTGGTAGACTATGCAAGGTGGAGGGAACTCACATGTACCTTGTTCCCTGGTGTAAACTGTCCCCAGCACCGCAGCTGGCTTAGAGGGAAGCAGACAACTCCGGAAGAGGAGCAAAGTGGGGTAACTTTCATGGCAGTGCAGGTGATCCAGGGTCATAGTGACTTGACAGGCGTGGATGTGACCTTAGTGATGGCAAATATGAGGTCCAGTACAGAAACTTCAGACATCTCAGTTTGGACATCTACACTGAGTTGCACACATGTGTTTTCATGTTTTAGCCATCAAGGGATCAGTTCAGTAGGTGCCTGCCATTTAAGACACTAGAACTGTTGAGAATTAACTGTATGGCTAAGAAATTTGATTTAAGAGGTAGAGGGTACACATATCCTTGGGGACTGGCAGCTGGTGAGATGACTAGTCTCTAAACTCCATTGAATAGATCTCTAATAACTATTATGGGAGTTTAGACCAACAGTTCGCAGACACCTGTGAATGCAAGTATATTTCAATATCTTGATCTGGAATTAAACTTCTCTAGAGGACTTTTTTTTTCTTTTAATTAATACCCATCAGTAATTTGTATTCTGTTAAAACTTCTTAAAAGTTTCCTTGTAAAAGGAAATTAATAACTTGGAGAAGTATTTATAATTTGGAATTACGTATAAATTGTAACAGGCAACGAAGTAGTGTCCGTATAGTGTCCAAAAAGAACTGAACAGGAATTTCTGTCGTAGCTAAGATCATTTCACTCATAATTTTCTCTTATCCTGAATAAGAGTTGAGCACTGAGATGTCAAACAACAAAAACTTAGGCCAAAAATTTTGCAAAATTTTACTTCAGAAAGTGTCGAAATAATATCAACTGTCAACGCACTATAGTTTGATCATTTTCTGATTCTTATTTGTTTTACTTTGTGGCCTGTAGATTTTTGCCTTTGAAATGTCAGTCTTTTATCTTTCTTTGAGCTGAGAACAATGATGATGTGTTGGAATTCCTTCCTTACTTAGAAACTAAATGGGCATTGTGATCAGCTTTTCTGAGGTATCCAGGGGTCCAGAATGGAATTATTTGGACACTTGACATTTTCCCACATTTAAACAGAAAATTTAGAGCTGCAAGAAATACACAATGTATCCCTGAGTTAGGATGGGATATATCTGTTCTGTGAGTCAGTCATTTCCAGAAAATGAACAAATAGGATATGTATTAAAATGGGACACTTTTTGATAAATATTACATCCATGACATGCAAAATAGTAAAAAGTAGGGCGATTTAAGCAAGCATGAAATAATCCCTTTTAATACCAAAATAATGAGAAAGAATTTTAAAACACAAGATTGTAATGTCCTTCAAAAGGATGTAGTTTGCTTTGAAACTAGGTTGCCAAATGACAAATAAAATATACTTTAATAGATTTAACGTGTCTTGGCCCCAATAATAAACACAAGTACAGAATGAACAGATCAACCAATGTGAAAGCCTTGAAAAAGTGAGTTAAAAGTTCTCATTAAAATTCCTCTTTCAAACTCTAGTTATTATGTAAAGCAATTACAAGTGCTTCTGGGATCCATAACAATAGCAGTAAAAATAATTTATTGACATTAATTTTCTTTTCAGTAGTAGATCTTATTTTCCAAGATGTGGAAGGGACTGGTCACTCTGCCTCTTGCAGCTGAAGAACATTTGACACTTTCCCATTTTGTGTGTTTCCAGACAGTTTCCCATATAGCTTGTTTTCAAACCAGCAGCATTTGACTGGGTTATTACTAAGATGTCAGAAAAGGCATATCTATTTGATATAAATCTTAACCAAAGTGAGGTTTAACAAACTAAAAATAATTCAGTTGAGTAGCTTCATTAATGGGATATGAAAAATTGGTGTTATCAAACCAACACGACTAAAAATTAAATTAGAAGGTTTTTTTGATAAAGTTAATAGTGTCGATAAGTTTCATTTCAACCCAGTAATTCCCAATATATTAATTAAGAAAACTGAAAAAAGAGCATCTTACAGAAATTAAACATCACATTAAGAATTGACTGATGGTTTCTAAATCATGTAAAAGGGGAATTAATGAATGTAATGTAGCCAGATCCTGCAGGGAGTAATCCCGGACCTTCTGGCATTTAATGTTCCTATTAAAGGACTGGAGAAAAATTAAGATGTGTTAATCAATTCCAAAGCCAGCATGAAGACAGATGAACTGAAAAAATATCAACAAAAATAGACCAAAGTTATGGAACATCCTGGATGATTCAGTAAGTTGTGCATAAACTAGTGAAGCATTTCAACGTAGCCAAATGTGAGGTTATACATCTAGGAACAGAAGAGGAAGGATGTATTTCTAGAATGGAAATCTCTACTCAGAAAATCAATTACTCCCGAAAAGGAGTTATGATAATTCATTATCTGAGCATAGATTGCTGGGCAATGGTATGTTCAAAAGGCTCTATATAAACTGACGTAGATTGAAGCAGAATAAAGGGTCACCTTATCTATTTGGCTTTGATGTAACTGTCACTGTCAGACTAATTTTGTATAAAACAACAAGGAGAATGCTAAATTAATGATCATTCAGATAAAAACCACCAAAATAATTAGAAAACATGATGTATAACAAACAAATGGAAGAGGTCAATCTGTTTCTCTCACCCAAATGAAGAGTAACTTGCACGACTCATTTACTGTCTGGTTACTCAACACAGAGTAGGAGATACAAATGGACGTGCAGAGTGGGATGATTTAATTTAACTTAGATGTCTATGATGTAGATATCTTTATCTAATCTTGTCACAAAGGGAACCCTGTAGCTTAAAAGATGGGTGAACACAAGCAACATCTGAAACCTGTGTTAGAAGGTTTTCACAGCACTCCCTGTCTAGCATCAGCTGGGTGAACACCTGTAGTAGCTTCTTAACAGAGGTGCCACTTCAGTAAAGGAGTGAAGTGTGTTGTTAACTGTAAATTTATACACAGAAATTTTCATTTTTTATAACTAGAAAAAACAAAACAATGAAATAATTACACCATTAATATTCACAAAGGTTTAACAAACACATTTCTTTCCACTGGAAAGGTACTGGTGATATAATGACGTTATTCTGATACATGTAAAACCAGATTATGTTCCAACAAAAAGAAATAAAAGAATTTTGTCTTGTTTTCACAGTCCTCACTCTGAAATTGTTGGAATGTATAAGTATTCAAACAAAATGATCCCAAAATTAAATGAATCTTTAAACAATAGTTCTTAGAACAACATTGTGCTTACATATAGATCTAGTTTGCTGGCTGATACTGTAAAAAGCATGTCTAGAGAAGGTTGCAGGAAGGTGCTCAAACAATTTCAGGCAAGAAAATTACCATAAGATTTAATTTTTTTCTTCTGATACTTGTTGTACAGACTTTGTATTGTTTTGTATATTTTTTTTTCTTTAATATTTTAATTCTGTGAGTAGCAAAGGAAATCAGTGCAGCCTGGACAGCCAAACATCAGTTTTAGGTGCAACAACTCACAGTCATTATTATCTGGTAACAGTATGTTGGGCCGACTTTAAAGAGAAAGCTTTATTGTGACAAGTTATTCTCAGGAGGTGTCACTACTGCATTTGGCCTCCCATTTGTTTACATACATGTCGGCAGCTTCAGGCAAAAGACTGAAAAATCGGATGGCTGCCATCTCACTCTTGTAAATGGTTCCTACCTGTCTACACTCAAAGATGACATATTCTGGGAAGGATAATGAACTTGATTTTCACTTTTTTTATCTATTCTTTTCTTACATGACAATTTTTGGTCTCCAGAATTGTCAATCCATCATTATTTCATAAGAGCACTTTTCTATTTTAAAAAATATGAATCTCAGTCTTATACAGGCTGAGAGTGTGTAAGCAACTAGTTTAATAAATCTTAATAAAATTCAGTGTGTACCTTTGACTTGTGGAGAAAAGGTATTTTTGCAGCAGATTATCTCATGCAAGTCAGCAGCAGCTTTTTCCTGACCTTATTTGCTCTAGTTCAGAGGCGCAATTTCCTCTTGTGTTAGAAGGATGGAAGAAGGTGCACAGAGAACACTTGCTACCAGGTTTCAAATTAGGGTTGTGTCAGAGAGGCAATCAGCCAGGCATGACTTGTGGTACAAATATGTCCTGGTCCAAGAGATAAAGGACTTTCTCAAGCTCAGAGGTAGAAGCTGGGTGACTCTAGAATTATCAACTGAAGGACATTTTTCAAAATGCTCATGTTCTGTTCAAAGCTGGTTTTGAGCCTTCCTCATCTACACTGACACTATGTACCGGTGGCAGACAATGAGGGACTCAAACTGAAATAAATGTCCATACTGTGGCCTGACTCAGGCAGAGACAATCAAGTAAATTGGGATTTATGGCTGACATGCTGTCCTTACCTGATCTCACCATACATCAATACTGCAAATTTCTCCACCAGTGGGATAACCATTGTACATATAACAATATGTTGAAATTATAAGGGTGACTTAAGGATGGAGCTTAAATTTTAATTTGGAAATTTCTTGACTTTGTAGGTTTAAAGGTGACTTGCAAGTGACTTGATAGAGTGCCTAGTTAGCTAGAGATGTAATGCAGAATGCAAAGTGTGTTCAGGGTTTGTTTGAAAGCCTTGAGCTGTGCCAGGTCCAATTCTACTGGTTCTCAGTCAGGTCCAATGTGCAACTTGATTTTTTAGCCTAATCTTCACAGCAATTTAAGGTTTATTCCATAGCTATGGAGACCCCCATCTTCTATAATCACCAAAAGATGTGTGCTTTTCTGCGTCACTAAAGATCATAAGATGCAGGTTGTTCCAGATCAAGTGTAAATTAAAACCTTCTCATAAGTGACAGTGCAGGAAAAACTGGAGAAAGTTGGATGAATCTAGTGTGTGATCACCATAAGGAAGATCTTCCAGTAAGTTAAACTTCCCTGTTACACTCACAACAATGTCATAGTGTTCATATAGCCTGTTGCTTTAATATTAGAAGAGATGGACAATCCACTTCTACACAGTGAAATATCCCAGTATCCTAATTTTTGGCAAAAGGGTAGGTAAAAACCCACAGAACGCTTTCAAAGGCTTGAGGAAAAGCCTTGTATTCCAGACTAGTGAAGCTTAACTGCTTTAGTTTATGAGAAATACGGACGAAGTGATTTGATTGTGATGGAAGATGTCCACAGAAGTAAGAGATTTCTTATAGAGTGGGTCAGTGTAACAACAGACCACTTGGGAGTGGATTTCACCTACACACTGGCAGCTGGGCCATGCTTTTTGAATGAAGAAAACTATCAGGTATTGAATGTCTATTCATTCTAGAAACTTGTAGCTGGAAGTAAGAGTTTCCCTGTGATTAGGCTGATCAACGTACGAGCGAACAGCTGAATTAACCAACTATGATGTCTTCAACTCACTAAATCAGGTACAGCTTAGGCAATGCATCAGGGAACTCAGTGAAATTCATAGGCTGTGATGAAGAATCTAGATGAGCTATTCTTAAGGCTCTTTGTCCTAAAATACACAGAATGAGATTCAGAACGCAAATCAGTGAGTGGTAGAGAAGAAATCAGAAAAGTGATGGTTGTAGTGAAGTGATTTGGAAATATTTTGACTATGTTTTCTCATTTCAAGACAATAATTTTAAAAATTTTGAGCAAAGACTGAAAAAAGACCAAAACCACCACATAATCTCTACTGCTCAGCTGCTTGAAAACAGCAATTACATAGATTGTCTTTGATAGAAGGTATAATGTACAGATGTCTAAAATAAAAATAACTATGGTCCAGTTGGAAAGTCAAGGATGAAATATCATTCCAGGACATCGGAATCACTTAGATTTGTTCGGTTCTGTTTTGTTTTGTTTTGTTTTTTTTTAAGGTACCTTAGATTTGCAGTAAGCTTTTCTCCAGCTGCGACAACCCTTATATAGGCCATAAACCAACAGACCTAAATGCTCACATCGAAGAGAAAAATCAGACTATTATTTTCACACTTCAACTTGCAGTCATGTTTTAACTATGTTCTTTCTGAAATGTTATGAAAGAAAAATCGATGTATCTTGTTCCTCCCCTGTTTCTTTGTGATTGTCATAAAAGAACAAAGCTAGCCAACTGATCAGAGAAAAAGCCAGTTCTAACTGCTACAGACCTTTGGGATCCTTGCTTCTTATCACTCTCTGCTTTCAGAACCTCTGTTTCTAGTCTCTATGGGGCTCACATAATTTCCTTTAATTTTCTGCAAAAATTGGGAGAATCTGCAGGTGCATATACTGCCAACAATATATAAGTAAGTAGGAATAAGAGTGAGAATTTAAACTGTCCATTATTAAACTATCCATACTGTCTGTTGTTAAGATCTTGAGCCTTTTAAGATTAGTAGGAAAGATTCAATGGGAAATTATCAGACTCTAAAATGGTGTAGTTGTATTAAATCAACGCAAGAGATACCTGTAAATGTGGAAAATTATATTGCTTCAATAAATGAACTAATTGTGAAATTCAGAGACTGTAACAGAAAGGGATGGCCAACATTTAGGTATTCAATTTTAAAAACAACTTAGCTTTTCAACACTTTTCAGACTGAAATTGAAAGTTCAGAACTTACTGTAAAGTAAAAATTTGGAAAACTTTCCAAAATTAGTTACTTTGAGAAAAAATCCTACTTCAATGAAAACTTGAGGCTTAAGATATGTTTTGGACATGAATTTATGTAGTCATTTTTTAATGTTATTTCACAATGTGCAAATAGTAGCAAAGCAGAATGATACATCACCATATATCAGATTTTGAGATGATACATTATACACAAAGACCAAAACATCTTGAAAAATTGTAAGAAGAGTAGTTGTGAAGAATATGACAAGTCATGATATTCTGAAGTGGCATGACATATTTTGCTCTACCGCTATTGACATACCATTGGAATCCTGTAAAATGGGTAAAGCTATATGAAAAAAAAGTATATTATGGTTTTTGTTTTATCACGGTATTTTAATTTTTCATTTTTTTTCATGGAAAGAAACAAATAAACACAATTTCAAAGAGACCTCTCATTCAACTCAATATCATAGTACTCCTTTTCTCTACTCTTTCGAATTGACCCTGTGCCTTGAAGATGGATATGTAGGTTCATTTAGCTAAAAAAAAACAACCAAAAACCAAACAAGATCAAACAAAAGAAAAAAAGAAAAAGAAAGAAAGAAAGTCAACCATTCTGTCCAGAACTTAATTGTGCACTTGCCAAGAAAGTGAATGAAAATGCCATATAATACAAATGTCATCCTAACTCTTGTCAAAACCCTTTTCAGTTAACTTGAGTGAAGCACACACATTAATATATTTGTTTGTACCTGACTAGAGCAAAATAAACTGAATCTTGCTGATAAGTCTAATGATAACTCATTTCTACTACTACTCTTACTAGGAATGAGATCTGCTGCAAGATTAAAAAAGGGAGCTCTCCTAGTATTTTTTGCATCGCTCTTCTGGGAAGAAACATGATGTTTTCTGTCTTCCCTTTGCCTCATTATGAGCTATTCTAATTCCTTTCACTTATATGCAGCTTTTCTTGTGCGGGGCTCAGATCCAGCCTGAGTGAGGAAAGAAGTAAGGCTTGTGCACTTATGGTAGCGCCGTGCGCTTTGGGAGCACACACTGCAGCTCTAGGTGGGAGGGGGAGAGGAGCAAATCTGCCTTAGACCATCCTCCCCAGTAAACCACTTCCAGGTGATACATGCTCAATTTTCAGTGGTGAGTGTTCCCAGCAAATGGATTGTAATCAATCTGTGCAGCGGAGCAAACAGAAGAATCATGGAAAAGATATTGAGTGAAATAGAACAGTAAAACCCCTTGAAGAAATTGGAATTTCTACTCAAATGCCCTATAAGAATAAGAAAAATCTACTGGTGAATTATCCTATTTACATTATTCTGTCTGATTCTGTCTGCTGATTTCCGAGTACTTCATTGTTGACAGTCCCAGAAATAGTTTGGATAGTCAGAACAGATTAGGCAGATTCTTGAAATCGTGTTAAGAATCATTCTATGCTGCCATATTTACAGATCTTACTGAAACCTTCAACACAGGAATGTGATATGCTAACCATAAACCATGGTAATCCCTGTAAAAGACACAAATTGTATTTACCCTTTGGAAATTCAATACCATACTGTTAGTTGAAGTTCTATGTCCTTTCCTCAGTTTGCATAGGAAGTTATATGGAAATGTCCTAACAATCAGTTCATAGACACTAATGTACCAGGTACTTTAAATAAAGCCATTATTTGTTTCTTGGTTGTATTTGCACAAAATTACCAGTCCAAAAAAAAAAAAATACTATTTGCATATAAACAAAAGAACTAGCCTAGGTAAACCTTTCGTTTTCCTCCACATCTGTCAATTTATCGGATTAATCAAGGACAAGACCATAAATACATATCACAAAAGACTCAATGATGAAAACAAAGCCTCAGTTTATAAAAGCTAATCAGTTTTGCAGAATGTTCATTTAAAGCACATCTGATAGGCTTTTTGTTTTCCAAAATGAAGTAATTCGATTCATTATATTTTAGCTAGCAATTTTGAGATTCTTATTTGGGAAATTACAATGAGGGTGATAAAGACTGGCGTTATACACAGTAACATTGCCATCCATTCTGAGTTTTAGGACATCAGAGAGCACAGTATGCAGCTTTTAAATAAAGCAAATAAATTTGGGGGTACTTCATTTCAGACAATTGCCAGTCAAATGAGCATTTCCATAATTAAACATAGTACAATACATAAATGACAGATGGTGGCTGTTGACAGTTTGTTTTTTTTTCCACTTTGCTCAGAGGACGTCACGTTTTTCTACTTTAAACAATAATGTTAACAAAATCATCAGGAAAAATCTGTAAACAAGCTGCATTTTCATATATTAGTATGGAACTTTGAAAGGCTTGATGTAAGGAAAACTTAAACATATTAATCTATTCTGAACATGTTCCTAAAGCAATCGATCAGATCTGATTACTGTGTGTAAGTGTGGTCTGTGTTTGAAAGCACGGTGCTTTTTTATGCAACAGACTTGCATTATATGACCTCACTCCATGACATCTGATGGGGCAGTCGGGGAGGTTTGGAATGCTCTCTTCTAAGGAGGCAGAACATTGCTAGGGGAAGCAGAAAAGTATCCTCTGAAGAGATGGGTTCTTGGAAATGCACCAAGTTTACCATGAGTCTGGGCAGAAGTGCTAGATGTTAGGATTCCTGAGCTCAGATTCTTCTCTAAAAAAACTTTCTGATCATAAAGGCAGCACTGAAAAATTAAATTTATTCAAAAATTAAAATTATTTAAACAGATTTAACTCAATAATTTTGGAAGACATGGAAGATAAGTGGTAGACAGTGAGTGAACTGAAGAGACATAAGCCGTGGGGTGTCCCTGGTGACATTCTGTGAAACTTCTCAGGCCAACTGTTTGCTCAGTAGAGGATTTGTTGCCTCCCCCGTCCCAGGGAGGGTTGATACATACTGGCAGAGATGTGCATGGGGGGAAAAATTACCTTCCTTTTATCCTAATCAAAACATTTCACACTGAATATGACTCCCAAGACACTGATTTCACTATGCTAAATCTAAACAATGTTAGCACTATCTGCAAGTTAAATACGCGACTAAGCTCTTTAAAATGTTTGCATAAAAAGCGGGAAGCTGTCAAATGTTTGGCAGACGTGCTACCAGTGACCAAACTCATAATTATCTGTTTCAGCAGCACAGAGCTTGTTTAGTTGCAACATTGGTGCTGCTGACAGCGGGATACAACTTGGATCCTGACATAAAATGTCTTCTTGCTCAAACACCTTACATCATTTCCCCACAATGAACTGTTGTTGTCGTCAGCTGCAAGGTTACAACTACTATCCATCAGATGCAACATCATTACCAGCCAGTTCCAGACCCTGCAAACCACTGGCAGCAGTTAAAGCGATTGATGGCAGATTCAACGCAAAGGAGAACTATACAGTCCAAAACAATGTAATAGATCAGTAATTTTGCCTTATACTTTTTATTATAGAGAACTGCAAAGTGAAGGGTAATTGTTACAAGGTTAGTTGAGCAAATGCCAAATCCAAGAACAAGAACTTAAGCCGAAAAAGAGAGAGCTACTAAATTACTTTGGTCAGAACGTCTTTCCAGACAGAAGAGCTGCAATATGAAACAAACCATCAATGTCAAATCTGGGACAGCTGGTATATCTGTTTCTTTAAAACTGGATTGAAAAGGCATTTATATGAAATAAATATGAAGGAGTAAAACTGTTGAAGTAAAGTTGGGTTTGTTAGCTTTTCTTTTAGTTAGCACTTCTGTTCTTCTGCCATTCAGATAAATGTCAGCTTAATCCAATTCTAAAATAATTTATCTGTGAGTTTTTCCAATACAAGGAGTAAGCTGGTGATGACATTAAGTATTTCACAAATGGTAAACTTTAATGCCTGCAATGTCTTTATTTTATGAGAAAAATATGCCATAATACAGGCCACAGGGGAAAGGAGACAGCAAATGTAATGAGAATTTTCCATGTGATTTATCAACAACAAGGGCCAAAGAATTTTTAAATATTTTAAAGTTGAGAAGCCATGTCCCATGGGTCCTGGCAGGCAAGGGGTAACAAAATTAAGTAGTTTCTATAGTATTCCCAAATAAAAAAAGTGCTCACAAACGCAATCCTTTTGTCCTTTGACTGGAGAAGGGATTTAATGGGCTTCCATAGAGTCGACAAAGTCAAGATAGGGAAGTTACAAAACCCTGCGCCAGACTTGGAGGTAACAGAGGGGTTTGAGTGGGTGCCCTCTTATGCCCAAAGTGCTCGTGAGTCTTAACCCCAGGATAAAGGTGTAGAGACCAAGGTCTGAGAGAAGACTGTTGATGTAACTGATGGTAGGTTGTTAGTAGTAGCAGATTTGGAGAACTCGCTGTGTGAATTGCTAACACCTCAGAGACTGTTGGAGAGTTGTCTGTTCACCAGTCGACTATAGTTTGCTGTAATCAGTGTCCACATCCTGAAATGTCTGTTATTGCTCTGACTATAAATGCACTAGTAATGACTGAGAAAGGACAAGAAGTTGAACGCTGAAGTCAATGCTGAGTTCTTGCCCTTCAGGAAAGAGGAAAACTTTTCAATGGATGCTTCCTTTAGAACTCACGTCCTTTCCACTGGAGCACTGGAGCATTTCAGTTTCAAAACCACTTCTCAAACTGACAAACACTAAAAGGTATTTAGGACTCAATAAAGGGGAACTGATCGTGCTGTGCCCTGAGGGGAATGCAGTTTTTGTAATTGTACAGTTATTTCCCCTCTTTATGATCAGGTAAACAGAGTATGTCACATTCAGAAAGACATTAGCAGAGAAAAGGTGGGAGCTGAAAATAGATATTAGAGTACTAGAAAAATATATGCATCTAATAAATATCTAAAGATCCAATTATAATTACATTTAAATAACTTGTGAGCACCAGAGGTGAATGAATCCTTCTTTAATCATTTGTACACAAAAGAAAATATGGGCAGAAGTTACAGCTGTCTCGATTAATTTGGTTTGTAAATAGAAGCAAGATATGGTGCTTTGAGTAAAGATATGCAAGTTTCAATTAACAATAAACACTTGATTTCTGATAGCTATTTGAAGATAGTAATTTGAAAATTAACAGAAATGTATTCTTGTGTAAAAATCTATTTATAATGAGATTAGGCAATGCAATAAGCAATAACAATCTTTACATGGATCAAGGACCACTTTTTAGGGTCACTCAAATTGTTTATTGTGAATGATTGGTTGACACGGGAGATTTAGTTTTAATTCTGCAGATAACTCAATTGTAATTTGTTTTTTTTAAAATAAAAAACCCAAATTGTTCATTATTGCATCCACACATTTAGTTTCTGCTCCAAGTATTACTGCTTTCATCTAGCTAAATGTTTTTCCTGGTGTAGGGCTGCCTAGACTGAGTCCCTTTATATCAGTTCTTTAAAGATTTTAGTTAGAAAACTTGAAGAAAGCTTTTTTCCTCTATAAATAAATGTCAATCATTAAAATGCTCACAAAAAATATTCTACGTATCAACAAAGCAAAGTTGTGGATAAACTCTCTTACATATATTGCCTCACTTTCCTTTTCTACAAACGACAGTATCAGAGAACGCCCTGTCCCTAAGCTCATGTTGGTCATTCATGATTCCTTCTCATCTGCTAGGCTGCATGAAGGTCTTGATTTCCGAAAGAACAAACCTCCATGTAACTGGAAAAGACCAAAAGACTCAGTAGCCTGTTATAAAGCTCTGTAATGGGTGGACAAAGATCTCATACTGCATGACACCTAAAGCATGAGTACTGTGGAGAGTAGCCTCTTTGTTGTCCGTGCTATGGCCATCTGAATACCTCCAACACATGACTTTTTTTTTTTTTCTTGCTAAGGATGTGTAGAATCTAAGTGGATTCTGACTGGCTGTCTGTAGCTGAGTAAATTAACAATACTGGGGAATTTTTCCAAAGTGCTCATTTTGTGTTACTACTTTCATTGAAGCAACAAGATATTTTTTGAAATTTGGGGAGGGGGCAGGGTTTGCAGCTTATGGAAGAAGCTTTGGACCTGTGGATGCCATTTACAAATTTCATTAATTTGTAAAAGGTTCAATATATAATGAACATAAGAAATGTGGATATGACAAATGTTACTGAAGTCTTGATGGTGATGGAGAACTTGTTTCTGTTTAACAAATATTGCATTGCAGCCAAGAATATGGTAGTCCTTAAACTGGATGGAGAAAAGGTAAGAAATTACAAGTTTCTGCTTTTTATCGGTTAGAGTACAGATCTTGTCCTTATTTCTAGGACTAACTAGGTAACTTTTATTGTACAGTCCTTAGAAGAAAAAATGAAGTCATATGGGAAAGAGAAAATATCTTAAATACCCATCTGAAGAATCAAGAGCCCTCTTTTTATTCTCAGAACTTTGCACCTTCCTGGCTGCTCAGTGGCCCAGCTTTGGCGAGACAGGTGCAGAGTGCAGTGCATTTTGCAGCCTGTAGCTTAGGACGGCTTCCTGCCACATGGGAAATTTTTAATCCTCTCGCTCTTTTTTTTTTTTTTTTTTTTTTTG
>WKFP01014074.1:310365-379117 GCA_011057875.1 Pterocles orientalis | reverse complement strand
CACTTATTCTGAGGTTTAGCTTTACTCCCAATTTCTTTCCCTCCTTTCCCTTTCCCTTTCCCTTTCCCTTTCCCTTTCCCTTTCCCTTTCCCTTTCCCTTTCCCTTTCCCTTTCCCTTTCCCTTTCCCTTTCCCTTTCCTCTTTTCTTGCTTTTGCTTTCTTTTACTCATTCTCTTTCATTCTCATTGTCCTTTTTTCCTCTTTCCTCTTTCCTTTGTCCTTTCATTTCACTGAACCTGCTTCAGGTCTAAGAAGCACAAGTTGGAAATAGTTTGAGGAAAGGTTAAAATTATTTGATAAATGTGTCACATTCTCTGCTCAGTCTAGAAGATGAAGTTTTTTTCTGTCCATACTTCAGATCAATCAAGACAGAATTCTTTATCTCAGGCTTCTAGTTAGGGAAGCCAATTTTCCCTGTGTCAGCCCAAAAAGTGATTGTTACATGTTATTCACTGCATCTAATCCTGAAGTAACATGTCTTTGTACAGCACATTAGAGCTGTTGCTACAAGCAGCTGTTCATTTACCACAAAATCCATGGTCATGGTCATCGGCAAACCCTGCTGACCTTTCCAGGACTACTTGAAAATTGTAAAGAAATTTACACTTCTTTTTCTTTTTTAAGAGAAGTGAATTAAAAACCTCACATAACAGGTAATGAGTTACTCCTTCTGCAGCTCATGATACATCTTTGATGCCAAGGTAGGGGTGAACAGTCTGGCAATGTAGGAAACGTGGGTGGTGACATAGGAGACACAGGTGGCAATGGAGGGGACACAGGTCTGTTGCTGTACAGACATTGTCTACAGTTTAAATAAACGGATACAGTTCTGACTAGAATATAGTGACACACAATCACAGGATGGTTGAGGTTGGAAGAGACCTCTGGAGATTATCTCAAGAAGGACCACCTAGAATAAGTTGTCCAGGTCAATGTTAAATGGCTTTTGAACATCTCCACTTTCACACTTCTGATAAATGAAAAACTTAAAAAAAAAATATAGATAAGCAACATGAAATCCTCACAAGGAATTCCTCACAATTATTGATTGCATTGAGTTGGTGTAGAACAGTAGTAATTTTCTGGGTTTTTTTTTCAGTGCCCTTTGCTGTTCTTCATAGTATAATAAGCTGTGAATGATTATTAGTACATGGGAGTACTATGGAGAACTTTACTCCCTGTCCTGAAGTGGACTGCTTGCTATGCCATAACAACTTTAACAGGATCGAACAGGGCTACAGAGCCCTATTTAAGAGCAAGCTTTACTTAATCAGCTTTTGACAGTTTTATTTTATTGTTTTCTTTCAGAAAGGGTAAGAGTTGTGAAGACATTGCAAATCATAGCTGATAATCTGATCAGGCTTTATTTTAATGTTTTGTTTATAATGTCCATCACAAATACACACAGTGTTTGGAAATCATTACTAACTGTTGTTACCTCCTTTGGGACACAGTTTGGATCACAAATTCCAGTTTCATCAGCTAAAAATGTTATAACCCAAGAATATGAACTGAACTTTAGTTGTTTCCCAAGAATCAATAACAGGAAAACAAACGTTGAACAAAAAAAACCCTGACTGATAATTTTTTGTACTAAAGAAAAAAAAATCAATTGTCAGACACTTTAACCTACATCAAATTAGGGCTCTATTCTGCAGCAGGTCTATTAAGATGTACAGTATAGCTTTTTCTATCAACATCTAGACATTTGTAAGGACTTAGTAGAGTTTCTTCAAGCTACTTCAAACCAATCAAAATGTTATACAAACATAGCTGGCTTGTGAGCACCTTCCCAAATCTCTACATTCCCTGTTTGTATCAGTTTTATAGATTCGATTTTTAATCTGCATTTCTTATCCCAGATGAATAAACCCTTGGTCTCTTTTGTTATTTTTTGTGCACAAATCATAATGACAGTTTATCAGTCTCCAATCAGTTATTACTTAATAAACACAAGTCTTCGTTCCAAGATATCACTCTCTATAAATCTTGTGAAAGATTAGGACCAGAATTCTTGAATGCCTAACTATCCCCTTTCTCTTATTCTCCTTTGTTGACAGTGCACACTGTCAAAAATCAATATTGTGATTAGCCAAGGAACAATTTACTGTATTCCATTTGGTGGCTAATCTCTTTTTCTTTTTTCTGTCCTTGTTCTTTGAAACATTTACTTCATTGTGAAGTGCTAAAGAGGCTTAGAGTAAAAACTTGTGCTGCTGATTGTACCAGAAAAAAAAACAAAACCAAACAAACCAAACAACCAAAAAAGAAGAAAAAACCTAACAACCAAACAAATAATACCAACACTATATGAGAGAGACAAAAAAAAAAAAAAAAAAAAAAGGAGAAAAACCAAATACCCTGTACTTCTGGAGTGGATTAGGGACGAAAAATAGTAATGTGCACCAATCAAGGTTATTCGGGCTTCTTTCTTCCATAACAACTCTTACAAATTGAGTCACCTCTTTGTGGATAGGTTGTTTCAACAACCTTTTGTATGGAAGCAATAGGACCCTTCCCCACTTGCCTCTCTGATGTTGCCTGACACTAGAGATTTTTCCTCATTGTCTTCTGGGAAGCTCTAGTTTTTGGAAGCTAATAATCTTTAGTGTATGTAGGCTGGCACTTTCCCATTCCTGTCAGCTGCCAAAGGTCCCTGAAAGGGGACTTCTCCCCCCTCAGAGTCCTGGATTGGTCTCAGCAGCTTGAGGCAGTACCTTGGGCAGCTTGATACCTTCACTAGCTCCTCCACAGAGGAACCTGCTGCCTCCTAAATCTTTCTCTATGTCCTGTGATTGATTTTTGCAGAATGTTTCCTGTTCCTGACTGCACATAGCTTACCATATTATCCTAAAGAACTACACTCAGATGGAGCCTTTCGACCTGATGCATATCCAAGAAAGGATAGGTTTTCTTCTTTTGTTGAAGATGCAACTGCAAGTTAATTTTATGTTTCTCCAGATAAGCGAGAAATATCATGTGAGATCTTCCGTAAATTTGGCTGCCTACCTCTCTGTATCCTTAATGGATATCTCTACATCATTCCTTATCCCCAACATTAATATACTCAGAAAGGAACACTGGAATAACCAATATACCACACTCAAGGAGGCGTAATACAGAATAACAAAAAAGCCAAAGCCTTTTTTCAGAGAGGGGAAATGACTAGAGAAAATTAAGCCTGCTTTTGTGTATGCTTAGACTGCAGTGTCCCTGGAAGAGGTTTTTACACTACAAAGGCCATGAGAAACTTCCTCAAATTAGAATACCCTTATTTCATTGCAACATCCTAGCTTTTCCTAACAACTGGGAATTCGTAATGTTGGACACACCACTGCCTTTACTTGTACTTGAGGTTGTAGAGAGATCAACTGACTAGAACCAACTTGAAAACAGAATTTTATGGTGGGTTTTTTGATGGTTTTTGTCCACTGTGACTGTTAAGACGTAGGTGCAGTTGGCTATCTGTGATTAATACCTTATCTACATTAATAAGGTATTTCATAGTGTTATAGATGGAAAAATGGTAGTGATGTGCATGCAGATTATTAACTCTGACTTTTGTGATTACACTAATAAAATAGCAACATGAGGAGCTGCAGAAATGAGAAACAGATAGAAAAAGAGGTACTAGATTAATAGAATTGCTGGCCAAGGCAGATATTACCAGGGCAGCAATGGCATAAACATCAAATAAATATATCAAGTAAGCAAAATCAGGGCAAATGTGGAAAGAGTAAACAGGGATGGGCTGTTTGTTACAGAGGGGGTGAGAGTGGTGAGGAGGAAGAACTTTGGAGGGGAAAAATCAGAGACAGTGAAACATATGACAATATCTTTCACAAGCAACAGTCAGGCAGCCCTGCTCCTGATGACCACATCTCGTAACATAAGTATGTTGTTGCTCTGACAGTATGGGTGTCCATCTTACTTTTGTGGTCAGGATACACCTGGGGTGCTTTCCCTTCCACTGGCAACTGGGTTCCCTAGCAGTGTTACAAAAATGTTATTTAAATAAGTAAGTAAGTAAGTAAATAAATAAATAATAATACAAATAATACTGAAATTATATAATAGAAACAGCAGAGGTTTTAGAATTTTGGGGATTTATGTAATTTGGGGAGAACAAAATTGTTTTTCACATTCTTCTAATGCACTAACAGTTTTAGTTACTGTCCCATTACTTTTGTCTTACCCATCAGGAAACTTGGGATTCTTTCAAAATAATTAACGAATCACAGTAAAAAACTACCAGAATATCTCTCAATTAATACCTGCCACAATTTCCATGTAGTTTCTAGTAGCACATTTAAAACCTGTTTTTTTTTTTCTTCCAGGCATTAAAACATCTGTTATTATAGAAGTATTCCTGGAGAGTAAACGAGTACTCTAGTCAGGTTTTTCCCTGTGAAGCGTAAGGAAGAGGAGTTAACAAGTAAAATCTGCTGTGGTCATGCAAAGAAGTCTGTAAATGGAGTAATTTCATGAAGATCATTCATTCAGGTTTTTTTACACTGGTTGTGAGCAGAACTAAGAATGGATTTATGTGCTCAATAGCATCTCACTCTATTGGGTTTCCTGCAGTAACATAGAATCATAGAATCATAGAATTGTTTGGGTTTGAAGGGACCTTAAAGATCATCAAGTTCCAACCCCCCTGCCATGGGCAGGGACACCCTCCAGTAGACCAGGTTGCTCAAAGCCTCATCCAGCTTAACACATACATGTTTGCAGATCTCAATACTGTAGGAATAAGTATAATGAAATCTTACTGCTCCTTATTCATAAAAGAGGGAAAATACAGGGTGAAATTTTATTTTTTTTTCACTGTCTTATGGTGACAGAGACTCTTCATTCCTCTCTACAGCTACACGATTTTCCTTACAAGTTTTGTGTAAGTTTTTTCGCTCTTTAAATTTTAATTTAAAAACACCCTCCATCAATTTAACTAAATGAAAAATCCTCTATAAAGCACACAAAAGTTTTATGTGAATTATTGCTGGACCTCTGTAACATTGTTACATTTGAATTTCCCTCAGATATTATTTCCTCTAGGTCTCTTCTGGGTTACTGAACACAGAAACAAAATCATAATATTTCCACTGGGGTTTCTATGCACACACTGAAATTCAGTCTCACTCTCTCTGCTGGATGGTTGCAGAAACACAATAGCTGCACACTAATAACTTGACATGACTGTTCAGTCTCCCTGGCCACAAAAATATTGGTGGCTACATAACTGAGCAGGGAGCATTGAAAATTCTAGTTTTTACCAAGTTCTAAACTAACAGAGAAGGAAATATTGTGTGACTTTAACTCTCTCATGTAACCTCCGCAGCAGACAGTGAGCAAAAGGGAAGCTGCAGGGAACATCTTCCCCAGCACCCCGTGAGCATGAGCCTCTGACGCACAGAGCAAGGAAAGCTCAGAGGTCTCTGAGGCCAGAAGTTGTTACAATTGTCCTCTGATATCACTGCCAACACAACATAGACCACTGAATATAATCTCCTTCATGGATCCCAGGAGGTCTCCCTCACTTAAGCAGGCAAGCCTAGTTCAAAAGCATCGAGTGGTGGAGACCATTCAGACTCAGTGCTTAAATGGCCCTACTGGTTTGTCACCAATAACAAGGCATATTTTAACATCTCGGAAGAGTGAAGAATACAATCTAAAAATCCAAAATAAGAAACTCAGGCTGAAATCTCAAAGCCTGGATTTAGTGAAGGGGAGGCAAAGTCTTCATTTTCATGAATGTGGGGAACAGGGAACTTATGGGGGATATCTAACTCCCACATCACCAAACCAGGGTCACCTGGGCCTTAAATGACTTCAGACCCAGCTACCTGCTATCCTTATCAAAGGACACTATGCTACTTGCATCAGAGCAGAAATGAGCATCCATGATTCAAGAGGGCATGGACAAATACATTCCTTGAATCCCCACATATCTGAGAAGTAGAGTCAGCTGCAAGTGAGGTTGAGTGGGATACGATTAGTGCTTTAAAATATTCAGTCTTGTGCAGCAAAATCAGACCAACTCTGCACATCATCTGATAGGCAATTATGTTTAAATAATTCAGTGTTATCACTTAAAGGTGAAATCAGCATTTGCTTGCATCTGTGTTTCTAGGTTGTTGTCAGCAGGTTTCTATCAGTAGGTAATGTAGTCCAGAGTTCTTGTTCATTGAATGGATCTTATTAAAGCAGTTCATATTAATTTTACATGTAATTTTTCTTTACATAATCATTTTAGTAGTTATCTGAGGCTCTAGTGTCATTTGTTTTCCATATAATACCATTGGCAATTGAGCCAAAGATATAAGAGAATTATCCTTTAACGTAAGAAAGTAGAGACTTTATTAATTTTGTGTGGGATCAATAGCTTCAGCATGGAATACATTATGTATTTATCATAACCAAATGCCTTCTGTTCTGTATACTAAGGAATGTTTCTGGGCAGAGTCATGGAAACTAAAAGAAAAAAGAGCAAAAGAAATAGACTAGCCTGGTAGCTCTTGCTTTTACCTCTAAAATAAGCTAAATCTGTTTATCAAAATGCTTTCTGAATGGATTTTGACTTACAGGTTTGTATTGAAATTATATGCAGCGAATTCCACATGACATAGTACATTTAAGCTAGGAAGTTTTGCAATCAGCATTCTCCTCGCTTCTCAATTTAGGTCAGACAGCAGGATGCTAATAATTATAGATCGTGGTCTGCATGGTAAATTTTTTCATTTAATCCTAAAATATTTGTAAAGGTCTCAAATATCTAGATCCAGCAGTGGTAAATTCATTCTGAAGAAAGACATTTTCTAGCAGAAATTGTGTTCTCTGATCAAATTTTCATCTCTTTTCTTCTTAAAATGAGACACATAAAATAATGAGGTTTTTATTCTTCTAGAAGCTAACTTTCAAAAAAAAAAAAAGCTGTACTTAAATCCTCAGCTGAATTAGGGCTTTGTATCTTTAAGCAACTATGTTATTAAATCTAAGTTCTTCAAAACATTTAATTACTGCACACATTTCTTAATCTATAATGGAACTGAGAAGTCCACTCTCCTAAATCAGGGTCACAGAGACAGTCATCAATACCCATTTAATGTCATCATGACACAAGCTTATTTAAAACTTCAGTAAACAAATGGACCAGACTATGTTCTTGGTTAGTCTTCAAGAACTCCAGAAGAGTGGTAACCTGTCCTTTCATGGTCTCAGAAACAAAAATATGAACGTTCTTTTTTCAGCTCTCTTACAAGAGTTTTTAATATTCTTTGCTTTTAATTAATCAGAACATAGCTAGAGTTTGTATTAAGAAAAGTTCATGCATTCAGTATATATTTACCTACTGAATTGAATAACTGTGTTTAAATTGCTATCATTACTCTCCTTCCTTTTTGAGGATCAGGATCTATGATTATGAACTCGAATTATTTTAATTAAAACATCATTAGATTCCAAAATTAACATATTAAATGAGAGGCGGCATTTTATGTGAGAGGCAAAAACACCATTTCAGAAGCAGCTTTGCACACATTCCACGGTGTGTACGACCATAAATTCAGTGAAGGAAATGTCAGCAAAGGACTTATTCCTTGTAAGTACACCAAAGGGCAGACACACTGAAGGATAGATCAGAGCAGCATACATCAGCAGGATGGAGAAAGCACAGGGCCTTGATTAAGGTAGAACTAACATTCTGCACAGACAGAAAAGCCACCTTCATAGTGTGACTCAGCTTTTTGAAAATAAACTATGCACATGATTTTTCCACACTCCAATTTACTGTCAGTAGTTGCCACCACTGCACAAACTGCCTTGTTTTATGTGTTATTAGGTAAGGCCAAGCTGATTGTTTCTTTTGCCACAAGGTCATCACACTTGCACTCTGTGCAGCACATGTGGTGTTGGGTGGTGGGATTTGGAGTACATCTACAAGTGTCCCAACCCATGTCTTTAGACTTTGGAAACAAGTAAAAGAGCAGTAGGAGCAGCCTCACCTTTGTTCCGTCAGGAATACCAGTCCTTGTTTCACAGAACCAGAGGATAATTGACCTCTGGATAATTGACCTCTGGAGATCCTGCTATTGACTGCCCCAGTCACACTTGGTCAACAGGGCCTTGTTTGGTCAAGCTTTAAATAACATCAGGGATGGAGATTCCACAATCTTCTGTGCAATTTGTTCTGTTGTTTGATCACCATCATTGTGAAATTAGAATTTTTTATTTCCTGCTTTTTGATTCTTAGAGGGCTTCATTGTTCTGTGTGGGGCTTCATGTCTGCAGAAAATGTGCTTTGTGTTTCATCAAATTCTTCATTTACACTTATTTCTAGAACTGAAATTTCTGCATCTAAGCAATGTTTTGTCTCCCTCAGCACCTTTCAGTTGAGATCCTCTATACCAGTGGGTTAAATAGGGTTACAGCATGTACTCCAGCATGGGCCTGTGGTTGAATATACCATTTAACTGTAACCACATTCCCTCACATGGTTTTGCTCAGGTTAGGCAACAGTATTCCAGGTGGGCATGGGTTCCAAGATGGCACTGGCCAGCAGACATTCCCACCATAGTCAAGTGTTATAAGAGGAATACGGACTACTTATGATAAATCTGATGTGTTGGGGTCTTCATCAGGTTGGACTTGAATACAGTATTTTCTTTTATAAGTCTGCATAGTCTGAGATAGAAAGAATACTGCATCGTGCTTTTATAACCAATGAGCTTGTTCATTGCACTTAAGTGCTCATGTTCCTCAAAGACAAAAGTCACAAATATAGTGCTGGAAACTACAACACATTCCATATGTATGGAATGATAGTGCAGACAGTTATACAGACAGGAATGATGAGAGCTTATAGGCTATTTAAAGGCCTAGAAACCTGCTCTTTCACAAAGTAGGGCATTGGTTTTTGGAATTAGGTTGGGAACATACTTTTCTACTGAAAAGTGTAATTAGGATCTCAGTCCAAAAGAAGAAGTCCACAGTTTAAAAAAAACCCAAATCCTATAACATTTGGTTATTCCAATTACACTTCTGCTGAAATCTTAACATTGTGCTCACTCATTCAGTAATTGATGACAGAAAGTCTTTTGAAATTGTGGCTGATTTCTGTAGCAATAGAATCTGATAGCAGTGACCCAATTTACAAGTTCTATTCTCATCTGTAGAAAACATTGAATACCTTATCTCCATTCTGGAATTGCCGTTTCAGAACTCTCTCTGCTCCACAATCATTAGCTGGAAATGGGCTAAGATTTGGTCATTGGGTGGTGAACAGTATCACTGTGTATCACTCATTTGTGTATTTGTATATATTACTATTATCATCATCATTATTATTATTTCTAATATTATTGTGGTTAATTATTAAATTCTTCTTATCTCAACCCACAAGTCTCTTTTCCCTTCACCTCTTTAAATCTCTCCCCCATCCCTGGGAGAGGGCAGGAAGGAGGTGAATGAGCGTCGTTGAGGTTTGCTGCCAGGTGAGGTAAAACTACAACAGCAGGAAACAGGCTGATCCTTGGTTATCGAGTGGTGAGCAGTTGTACTGTGTATTACTCATTTTTATATTTATATATCGTTACTATTATTATTATAATTATTTTCACTTTTATTGTAGCTTAGTTATTAAATTGTTCTTATCTCAAACCATGAGTCTCTTTTCCCTTTACCCTTTAATGCTCTCCACCATTCCCCAGGAGGGGGGACAATGAGTGAGCAGCTACATGGTATTTGAATGCCAGCTGGGTCAAACTATGACAAGTCTCCATCCCTGGAGATACTTAAAAGACATGTAGACACAACACTTAGGGACATGGTTTAGTGGTGGACTTGGCAGTGTCAGGTTAACAGTTGGACTCAATGACCTTAAAGGTCTTTTCCAAACTAAGTGATTCTATGATTACATTATTTTCTTCTTCAGAAGGGAAAACAAGATGAATTGCCCCTCATTGTTTTTTCCACTTCACTTTGTGGTTTTGAAGGTGCTTTCCCGTTTTAAACTAATTCTTATTTACTTCCAAGGAAAGCTGAAGACTCAGCACTAAATTCTGTGCCTGTTTATAAGTCACTTACTGCAGTAGCATTTCTAAATAAGTGTAAATAGATTTGCTGGCATAAGTAATGTTTTTTCACACTACCTGTCTCCTATTAGCAGCTGATACTAGTAGCATTTTTTAATAAATTATGTCTTAACAGAATGCCATGCATAAACCTATTCCCTTCCACAGCCTTCAGGCTAATATCAACAGTATGTTTTCTTTCAATCTAATTCCAACAGCAGGTTAGCATATGTACTCCTGTTTACCACTGTCACACATGTGGGGTAGAAATAAAAATCTGTCTGGATCACAGTGCTAACAACGCTCATAATTTGGGGCAAATCACAACTGATAAATGAATATTGATTAAATCAGTGTTGTATCATTTGAAGGAGCCTGGTAGGTTTGGCCTGAAAGGCTTGGATTGCCTGTAGGGGAGGAAAATGGCACAAAAACTGTTATTTTAGCATATAGCTGCTTAGTGCTGAAGTCCCTAGATCTATTACAATTCCAAGGCATGCAGTAGGGTTTTACATAGGGCTGGTAAGGGCACTCATTTGTATTAACTATCATGCATACTAGTAGATTTTACACTTATCAGTGATTGATTGAAGGCGGTAGAATGTCATTCAGGGAGCAAGAAAATTAGATAGACAATTTTTCAGCTGTCAGGACTTGAACTTTCAAAGACTGATGGAGCAGTAGAATGAGTAGACAAGGACTGAAGGATGCCCACTGATAATATAACCTCATTTCCACAATGATGTAAGAGTCTAATGAAAGGAGCTTCACCCTAAACTATCCTCAGCTTTCAGGGTGATTATGTGAAGCCTTCCAAATGTCACTGACAAATTGTTTATATATTCACACTTATTTATTTTACTAGTTCCAAACAATTGGTGAACTATTCAGTCCGAAAAAAGCATGGAATGGAGGCACTGGCAAGGTCCAACATTTCCATTCTCCTGAGTCAGGCACCTGTGTGCTGTGTTGCCTTGAAGAAGAAGTAAATTTTTTAATGCCTGAAGAACAATGCTGCCTACTTTCTTCCACAGCAGCAGTATCTTGAGATCTTCAGATATGATGCTTCTTTTTTCTAAAGAACAAAATTATTAATGCTATTTAAACAAAACAATTGTTAAGGTTTTTGTATCCTAAACCAAAGCATTGTTCCAATGTATGTTGCCATAGAAATTAAACATCTCAAATCCTCCATACAACATTATTCACTTCCAACGCAGCCAGTGGACTTTTCACATTAATCAGCACTTAATTTGAAGGATTTAAGGAAGCATTATACCCATCCTTGAATATGGAGATGGTAGTATTGCTGAAGACGACTCTGTTTTTTTGAACAGGCTTTCAATTAAAGAAAAAAAATTGCTTGCAGTTTGAAAAACGGAGACTGTGCTCTGTAGGGCAAGAAAACAGATAAACATATTTCTTTATATAATTTAACAAATTTTTTTTCATTTAGATCTTTTCAAACCAAAGATATTCAACAGAGTTTTCAGTTGGGGTTTTTTTTGTTAAGTAAAGATTTATTAAATATAAAAATAAGCTAAATTAAATATAAAGATGTCTCTGAGATAAGAGCAAAAAAGAATTTTGTGAGATTGTGAGGATCTTGGTAGCATTTCCAGAGTGGAAGTCAGACAAGATGGTAGGGGACCCACCATGTTTTTGTTTCAGCCTTTAAGCAGAGCTGCCTTTTCTGACATTGCCTCTAAGGGACGTCTCTGCATGTCTTCTGTTCCTTATCCACAAGCTCTGCCACTTTCTCCAACTAGCCTCTAACTCCAGCAAGACATTTGTCAATCAACCAGGTGTAAGTCTGTCAATCAGTGTTAGCTGGCACCCACAAAAATGCCTTTCTGAGACTTGTGGACAAAGACAATGTACAGTGATAGAGGCGGTTTCTCCAGAACAAAAACAGATTCATATTACTAAAAGGAATACAGCATTCAGAGGAAAAAATGAGACTTATACTTTACTAATTTTTTATTCTCTAGGCTTTTAGTGATCTAATTTAACCTTGGGATCTTCCATTTGCCTATAGTTTCAACAGCTCTTTGTGAGCTGCAGATCTTCACAAACCATTCCTCAGCTACTAGACAAGATTTGGCACCTTCTCCTTTCTTCCCTCTCCTCTTAGTGCTGCTTAACATCAGCACTGTTAAGATCAGCCACCTCCATGGTTATTTATTTCAAAGGATGCTCTATATTCCTGATGTTGTTTTACCATTCATGACTGATTTTGACAAGTCCTTTTCATCTGTCGATATAAATTCAAGCTCGCTGATATCAGACTGACAGACTGAGGTGTATGTAAGATTTGTAGGAAAACACACTAATCCAAACATTTCTGTGCTCTCCCTAATGTATTATATTCTTCCCCATGATTGTCTGGACTGTAAAGAGAAGCAGGATTGCCTGTCACAAGTGAAGCATGTTCACATCCTTTTCGTGATCACGTAGGGTGGGCTAATTTCCCAAATGGGGACGGATGCAGTTGCAGATACATAGTGCTATTTTGGCAACTATGAAGTTGTAAACTATACATATAAATTTGCCATTATTTGTTAAAGGGCACAGTCTTTATATTGGCCTTGAAGCATAGGGTCTTACCTTGGCTTGAGCCGATTTTAATTCACTGTATCAGTGATAACAGTAGTGCAGCAGTCAGTTGACAATTGCCTGAACTTGTTTCAGTTTTAGTCTAGCTTTGTAAAAAAAGTTGTGTGGTGTAACTTCTAGTGTCAATTAATAGATAGTAGAACAAGCTGTGTAGAAGGAACTACCTATGATGTTAGAATAAAAATATGAACACAGTGGGCAATTCTCTTCAAGTGAGTGCAGCCTTGCAGGTCAGGTAAAACCAATTTCAGGGACAACAAAGAGAAAAGTGAGTGTGATACGGAACTGCAATTCAGTGAGGAAAAAGCTAGCAGGCAGATTGTGTTAAAAACATATAAAACAACCTGAATCAGTTGCAAAACTGGAAAGAAGTAGGGAAAGAAATCCCTGCCATCACCATCATACTCCACCTGATGAAGGGTGGGGGCTGTGATATGTTACGGTAGGACACCCCACTTATATATAAGCACATGCACACACACATATTTTCTTGTCAATGAAGATCAGAGAATACTTTAGTTGAGTCTGAGGCTCTGCTTATCAGCTATGTTCCCTTTCTTTGCCCATAACACAATGCTAAGCTGAAATCAGTATCCAGTTTGGCCATGGGTGTTTTAGAGTGGAGTGAGTCTCCTGTAGCTCTTTCAATATATCTATGTGCCCCACGAAGGTCCATTGCATGTCCTAGGGTGCTTCAGTAGCAAACAGAACCTTGTTTATGCAGCTGAATCCCATCCGTGAGATCTGTTTCTTTTTCTTCTCTCTCTTCCAAAGCACACTTTCAATCACAGAGGATAATCTGTATGGGAGTACCTTTCAGTCACACAAGCTGTGCCTGCACAGGGCTGCTGCCATCTACACCTGGCAACCACCCTAGCTCCAATGAAAGGGAACCATGCACAAAAGCTCACTACAAAGTGTTATGTCTCAGTTCTCCTGTTTTACTGTGGAGCCAGATGGAGATGATGAGCAGGCCAAAATGAGGGCTAGCAGGAAGCAAGGCAGGTAAAAGTTAGCTAGTTGACAGATACCTCTAGGTATGCAAAATCTCAAGTACAAAGAAATTCTGGTCAGCAAGCAGTGACGTGTAATGGTTATGGTAGCAGATTCAGATTAGAAGTGTCAATGATTCAAAAAAGGATCAAAGCAAGTAATCTATTCCTTTCACCCATGTGACTATCCTGTAATACAAAGGAATTTTATTGAGGCTTAATAAAAGACAGTAGGTTTTGAACCAAAAATATCTTCTTCCTTCTTTTGCTCCCTGTTGTTCTTCAGGTTTCCAGCTTTCCATACGACATGGCTCATGTACAGTGCTTGGGGGTCTCATTGAGTCACTGACATCAAAAGGAGTCTCACCCTCCCAGCCCATATCAGCAACAGTGTGGCCAGCAGGACTAGGGAAGTGATTGTGCCCCTGTACTCGGCACTGGTGAGACCGCACCTTGAATACTGTGTTTAGTTTTGGGCCCCTCACCGCAAGAAGGACATTGAGGTGCTGGAGCAGGTCCAAAGAAGGGCAACGAAGCTGGTGAAGGGTCTAGAGCACAGGTGTTATGAGGAGCGGCTGAGGGAATTGGGGTTGTTTAGTCTAGAGAAGCAGAGGCTGAGAGGAGACCTCATCACTCTCTACAGCTACCTGAAAGGAGGGTGTAGTGAGGTGGGTGCTGGCCTCTTCTCTAAAGTAACAAGTGATAGGACAAGAGGAAATGGCCTCAAGTTACACCAGGGAAGGTTTAGACTGGATATTAGAAAAAATTTCTTCACGGAAAGAGTGATCAGGCATTGGAACAGGCTGCCCAGGGAAGTGATGGAGTCACCATCCCTGGAGGTGTTCAAGAAACGTGGAGAGGTGGTGCTTAGGAACATGGTTTAATGAGTTAGGTGGTGTTGGGTTGACGGTTGGACGTGATGATCCTTGAGGTCTTTTTCCAACCTTAATGATTCTATGTTTCCATGATTCTGTGATTCTACAATTGATTTCAATAAAAACAGGAATAAGCACTCATACACTTTAAAGCATATCACAGGACTTATCAACTGTGAATAGCTCATTTGCTATGCCCCCATGAAAAGGATTCTTGGCCCAGCAATGGTGCAGTTTATTCTCTCCATGTAATCAGGGATGGGGCAAGTGGGAACACACAGATATGCCAAGAGAAGCAGTATTTCTATGGTGAGTCTATCCTTGTACACTAACAAACTCTCTGAGGATTAAACAAAAGTTGCTACAGTGATTCATTTCCTTTTTTCATATGTGTTTGTGAGTGAGACATCATGCAACTGCATTTCTCAGCTGTCACTGAGCAAAGTTGCCATCAAGCTCACTGGGAATTTGGCTGAAGAATTTGTGTATATTGCCAACATAGGAGAGCACTACTTCTTCCACTGGTGCAGTCTTTTATGGTAACACACAATGACAGCTTCTTCTTTCCATTCCACATTAAGGTTTCTGCATAAATTTAACTGGTACACTGTGGACCACCCACAGGCTGTCGCACAAAGCACTTTCCATGTAAGAGACAAGCTCACTGTACAGCTCCTCAGTTATTGACCAAAACCCCCTCATCTAAATTCAATTGATTCTTTAGTCAAGTATTTCTTGCAGTCAGTGCCTAGCAATCTAGTTCATAAAGTCTGTTTTCCCCTGTAGTTTAGTTGGAGAACATACTGATCTATATAAAGATAGTATCCAACTTCTCAACATTTTTTGGCCTTTCAAGTAGGTGGAGAGACAGTAACCATTTAACTGGTAATTCAGTGATGCACATCTACAGATCAAAATATCTAAAAGGTGCATCTTCAAATTCAAGAGATTGTGCACTGAATATACATTTTGAAATATTTCTGAATATTCTGAAATATATGGTCATTCAGATACACTGGCTAAGACGAAGCATCCATCCATCTTCTGTAGCTTTTCACCTTCAGCAGCCAAAAGATGGTGTTTAGAAAGAACACACTAAAAAAGTGGCAAACATAACATGATGGCAAACGATCCTCCCACAGCTCGCAGCTGAACACAAAACATTGTTTTATCTTTAAAAAAATTCCACTAATGTACTACCATAAATTTTCCAGCAGAAGTAAACTGTAATCCAGGAAACTCATTTTTCTGTGTGATAACCACTGGATTGCTCAGCGTTTCCATTCAAATGGCACATAGCTGAGAGAATCAGCGATTTTATTCACCTCTCAAGACAGAGAGCTGTAACAGGCATTTTTAAAGTGACACATGTTTGATATGCAACACAGCCAATGAGCTTTAGAATATAGATAGAAAATAAATATGATTTCTGTGTAAATTGCTATAGAGAGAGTATTCCATGTGCCTTCCTGAGGGTGGTGAAGCTGGAGAAAGTGACAGAGATGGTTCTGGGAGTTAGTTTGTGGTGGCAAAGATGACGAAGAGAGAGAGAGAGTAGACAGAGTCATTAGGGACGACTTAGGGTTGACCAGGATAGTCTCACAAGTATTATGGTGGAGTTGAATGACGGGAGTGTTACTACTGCTGGATGAAGCTTAGAGTGCAGCTAAAGGGGCTATGAAGTTGTCATGATAGTCACTGATAGCTCTGATTGTGTGGAACAACGTTGAGACAGAAGGGATCTTCATGCAGGAGAATAACGGGACTATAGAGAGTGGTGAATGGACACGATGGTGGAAGAGTTTCATGGCCTCACTCAGGAGACAAGGAGCCCAGAGAGAGGGAGAAGACAGGCCCAGAGACACAAGTTGACCTGATGAGGCACAGAACACGCACGTCTGAAACTGAATCACAGCTCCATAGCCTCCAGAAGGGAAGGACGAAAGACATGCATCTACCCCCTCAGTGTCTTCCTGTGGTGAGAGGCAAGAGCTCAGGAACCTCACTAGTCCAATGAAATACCCTTGAAATCTTTAAAGCTTAGTGAAATTGTTGCCTTGCCAGTGTAAAACATTATCTGATTGTTTCTCTTTCTCATCTGTACATTAAAAGCAGTATCATTTCTATCTGTCTTACAGGCATGCAACCAGGCTTAATTTCTGAACCACTTGGAGTCTTTCAGACGAAATAGCTGCATAAATGCATACCAGTTAGAAGAGCAGATACATGTAAGCCGGTGGGCATTCGTTAAGTGCGCTTAGAATAGTATGAGATCTACACTAAACCATGTGAGGCTCAACTAGGCATGATTTTTTTTCTTACCCTAACACCGTTTAGTGCTACAGGTCCCTAATCCCACTGGAGTCTGTACAACTTTCTCATGTCAGTAGTCATTACAACATGTTGGTGATAAATGAGTCTTGGGAAAGGGCTGGCAGTTGTATAAGCATCAAAATGTATCCTAGTGATAACTGCTTGCCAGTGGAATAGATTTCCAAGGAAGGTAGTTGCTTTTAAAATCTGCATGGAAATTATAGTCTGTCTGACTATTCTCACAATTTATCTTAACAGCCTGAGCCTTCATGCACATTCCAGGTATTTTAATATTATGCAACCAATTAGTACTATCTTTATTCTCTTAACACATAAATGGAAATTTCCTTGCATATAAAGATAATTCTCAGCTTGATCTCATTTGAAGATAGAACTAAAAAGATCTGGAAACCAAAATGGTTTTGTAAACCTAGGCATTTTTAAGGATTCTGATTGAAGCATCTGAGCAATATAGGCGAAATTTTGTATACTGGGATATAAAAGCTGTCATCAAGAGGTGACTTCAGAAGTTCAAAGTTATGTACCAAGATGAAACCATGATGTTAGAGGTCACATCCATTTAGCTGTCGTGAGCCTGGCAAGCTCCAATGTCTATTAGTATTATTTCCAAAATTTAAATTTGGAATAAGATGTATGCTCTTAATACTGACGATAATTAGCAACTTCAACAAACATCTGAGGAAGCAATAAAAACGTTATAACTTGAAGTCTTTGAATAAATCTTTTCCCACATTAACCACAAATTGGACTGACATCACTTTGTTTCATCCTGGCAGAAAATAATTCCTAGTTAGAGTTATGGCTATTCAAGGTACTATGCTCTACAGGTCGTACGGAGTTTGAGTTTTCCTTTCAAAAAATCTAACTCTATAGGGGAAAAGCAGCCAGATATTTTACCTCAGAGTCTATGTTGCACCATCAAAACAAAGCAAGCATACCAATGACCATCAGCTTTCAAGATCCTGAACTCATTTACACCAGAAACCTGGTTTTCAGTGGGTTGCCTATACTAAGCATTTTAACTTTAAAGGCTTCTGACATCAAAGCTTTTCCTGACTGGATAAAAATAAATTGTCTCTTCTTGCAGCTATTTTTTTGCCTATTTAACTCAGCATTTGCATTTTATGTAGTTATTTTTTTCCCCTTGTCTTGCAACTATGATTAAATATTGCTCTGACTGTAAAGACAAGGCAAAAATTATGGACTAAAATTGATTTCATACTGTACAAAGCTACAAAGAAAAAGATTAAACAGTGTTAATGATGTGTAATTTGTTTGCCTCATGGTGACAACAGGTGTTTATACCCTTTTCTGAAAGTACTTCTCTCTTGCGGTTGAAGAGATTTAGGTAACTGGCATTATCAGAGCTTATATTCGTATTTTAGGATATCCAGTGTTTAATAAGTATACATACAAATGAAAGGCTATAAATGCCAATTGCTGTCTGTTTTGGTTAGTTACGAGCATACTGACATGTGCTTATTCTGGTAGATTCAAACACGTTGCCTTTCCACAGTGAAGCATCTCTAGTAACATATAAACTGCTCCTCAGACATTTAACTTCCTTTATATCATTCTTCACTTCAGCAGAGAATGACTTAAAGAATACAGGTATATCATTAACTTTAGCAGAAATTTGTAGTGATCAAATATAATAGAATCAGAGAATGGTTTGGGTTAGAAGGGACCTTAAAAATCATCTAGTTCCAACCCCCTGCCATGGGCAGGGACACCCTCCACTAGCCCAGGTTGCTCAAAGCCTCATCCAGCCTGGCCTTGAACCCCTCCAGGGATGGGGCATCCACAGCTTCTCTGGGCAACCTGGGCCGATGCCTCACCACCCTCACAGGAAAACATTTCTTCCTAATATCTAATCCACATCTACCTTCTCTCAGCTTTAAACCTTTATCCCTCGTCCTATCACTGCACTCGCTGACAAAGGGTGACTCTCCAGCTCTCCTCCAGCCCCTTTGAAGTACTGGAAGGATGCTGTAAGTTTTCCCCTGGAGCCCTCTTTTATCCAGGCTGAACAACCCCAACTCTCTCCGGAGGTGCTCCAGCCTTCTGATAATCTTCGTGGCCTCCTCTTGACTCGCTCCAACAGGTCCATCTCCTTCTTAGGCTGAAAGGACATTCTCCACTTGTTTTGTCTAAGAGATCTATTCAAGATCCGTTCGCATAATATCACAATGTTTCAATTCCTGTAGCAGCATTACAACAGCCTTTAAGACTGGGAAATTTTAAATTCATTTTCACTAGGGCAGTAATAAGTCTGCGTATCAACGTGTGGTGAGACTGCACCTAGAATACTGTGTTCAGTTTTGGGCCCATCATTACAAGAAAGGCATTGAGGTGCTGGAGCATGTCCAAAGAAGGGCAGCGAAGCTGGTGAAGGGTCTAGAGCACAAGTCTTACAAGGAGTAGCTGAGGGAACTGGGGTTGTTTGGTCTGGAGAAAAGGAGGCTGAGGGGACACCTTATCACTCTCTACAACTACCTGAAAGGAGGTGGGAGTCAGTCTCTTCTCCCAAGTAACAAGTGATAGGAGAAGAGGAAATGACCTCAAGTTTTGCCAGGGAAGGTTTAGATTGGACAGTAGGAAAATTTAATTTAAAAGGGTTTTCAAGCACTGGAACAGGCTGCTCAGGGAAGTAGTTGAGTCACCACTCCTGGAGTTATGCAAAAGATGTGTGGATGTGGTGCTTGGGGACATGGTTTAGTGGTAGACTTGGAAGTGCTAGGTTAATGGTTGGACTTGAAGATCTTAATTTTTTTTTTCCAACCTAAACAATTCCATGATTCTATGTAAGAACATTTGCAAGATAGTGTCCAAACCATTAGACGATTCTTCTGTCAATAAAATCTCATAGGTAGATCTATTTATCCATGTCTACTACTTTAATTAGGAGTAGAAAGGAGGATGGTAAACTCTTTATGATTTTCTTTATCTGCCAACATAAGGAAATCTATGGCAAACATCCATGTCACACACCTCTAGTCTTCACGCTAATACACAAACGATCTTACTCTTCCTCACTGAAATCAGTGTTAAACCCCTTCATACTAACTGTGGGATAGGAAATAAAAGTTTATTTCTGGCTCAAAACAAATTGAAATAGGCAAGCATTGGCTAGCAGTTAAAGCACAAAGCTATCTGGTTTTAACCCAGCTTTAGTGTACATATGGCCTGAAAAAGAGTACTTCCTAGTGAAGACACTTCCCTATACGAAAGTTATGAAAGAACGTTGTTGGAACATAAACCCCCATTTTCTTGATGGTCATTCTGGACAGTTGTGAGGGGGGAAGGCATAACAATCAATGCAGTGCCACAAATCCAAAGGCTTGAGGGCAGTTTGTCTCAAATCTAGATGAGTAGGTTTATTTATTTTTCCCAGATATCTTCTCCCCTTTGATGGTATTAAGTATGTGAGCATACTGCGTTAAACACTGGGTTATTTAGTAGCTATTTGAAGTTAAATTAAGAGGGTTGTTGGGAGGACAAGTTGGAAGATAAATTCACAATCTATGAGAATTGCCGAGAAAGTAGGAGGTTTCAGGACTGCAGAACTACAGGCTCTGATACTGACTTGTCCTTTAGACTAGCTTGCCAAATTGTCTCACAACAAGCCGAAAAAAAGGAGAAATTATGTCCAGACTAAAGTGAGGAGCATTTCAGGCAGATATCCTGGACATTTGAGGCTGGACAGAAAATGTTTGCTTGGCCCATAGATCATGTGTTACTTTTTTCCCCTAAGTGTTGCGTTTTAATTGACAAAATTATTTTGACTTAAAAAGGCTCTTTATCCTTCAGTTCTTCACCAATGTGGTTCACAAAGGAAAGAACTGCAGGTATGAAACCCAGAACTACTGTAGAGCAGCAACAACACAGGACAGCTTTGAAGCAGGCAACAGGGTACAACACCAAAATGACTGAGCTCTTGGAGAGCAGAGCTAGAAAATCCACTTGGAACAGGATATGCTGGCTTTCTAAGATTAAGTCCAGATAAGGTTCATAGAACTTAGCTTGGCACTGCACCTTACTGATAACTGTGTGGTATTGCATGAACTTAGAGCTACAGTGCTCTACGTCCATTATAGAAACAGGAAAAAATGTGTGATTACAGTCAAGAGAAAAAAAGCAAAAGGATCATCACTTTTAGAAGAGGACTGAGGTTAAATATATATTACCTAACTAGACAGATTCAGGGCTTGGGTATGAGCACCAGCTGGGGCAGCATTCGCCCACCCTGTTTAATCGTTATCATTGTCTCTGTCAAGTTTTTGTCCAGGTCAGCTAATGTTGTTCTAAACGTTGTGCAGCAATGGCTCAGGAATGAGCATGGCAAAAGACTATTTGCCGTAGACAGATGTATGTGGCCTCCTGTATAATGAGTTCAGATGTAGAGATGCAAGAAATACCATGCTAAGGGACCTCTGGTTCCCGTGTTGTTTTATTTAGTAACACAGATGTAGAGAGACTGGAGCATGGGGAGGGGAAAGATGGATCCAGCTGTCTTTGTGCCATAGCATTTTTCTCTATAAAGCCTTGAGAGGCATCTGAGAAGGACTATTAGTAATGCATAATAACATTCTGTGTATCAGTGTAGGGAACTCAAGCAAAATAAATCACTTTTTACAAGGTAATTAATTCACCATCAAGTTCTTGAAGCACTGGAGAAAACACACTCATAGGACATAATCAATGGGTTGTTTAAAAGATCAGATTGACACAGCATCCTTACAAAGACACACATCCAAGTCCAACCAGAGAAGTAAAATTGTTGCATGATTTGGAGAGGGTTAAGTAGACGGATGAGGCTGGGACTAGCAAGGCTGAGAAAAGACAGTACTTAAAGCTCATTTCCTGCAGACTTTCAATATGATCTCCACTGCACATATACATCTCAATTCTCAGTCATTCCATATGCTGCAAGTCTAACTGCTACACACAGGAGAACAAGATGTCTTCTGGGGGCCAGATTAAAGGAGAAAAATTGTTTCCTCACGTAAATTAGAAATTGATGAATAAATTGTCAATGCAACTGCAGGATATGCAGCCAGAATTAGATGAAATGTGGTTTTAAAATCATAAATGTAGAGTCCTCTGTAAAAATTCTGTGTGTATAACTTATGAAATCAAGAGTAAGCATAAAGTGAAAAATGTACACAGTGCAAATAAGGCAATAAAGATGATTTTCTCATCTTGTTAAAATTTAGTCAAAAAAATGTACATGATCTTAGGCAAGTTTTGATGACAGACTATAATCTAGGTAAATTCCACTGAGTCTGAGATTATCAACGTATTATCTCTGCCACAAATTCTGCTTGATTTAGTTCAGCTGAAAAAATTGGTAAAACAAAAGAATTGTGAATCTTTGTAGAACTGAAAGGTGAAAATTGAGTTCTTTTGAACTGAACTGAAATTGAATGCCTCCCTTGTGGATCAAGAATAAAAGCAGAAAGGGAATGACATTTGAAATAGCAAAATATGCAAAATACAAATAGAGTCTGGGAGTTTACAAAGGGATATGAGAAGTCAGGGAAATCAGTACCTTTGAAATTCAGAAGGAACTGAGCACCTGACTTCTTTACATTCCCTTGAAAATCCTAAAAAAATTAGTTTTATTTTGCAAACGTGTCAGGCAGCTCTCACTTTAGCTGTCTTATTTACTTCTAAAGCATCTATTGTGGCTGGATCTAAGTGCTACTTGGAGACAGAAAACTGTTCTTAAAACTGGGATCTACTGTTTCTCATCCCGAATCACTGTATTACAGATGAGGTTGATGGCAGCACCTGTTATGAACTTAAATTGTTCTGCAAAGATGGCTCCAAGGTGAAGTCGTTGGTAAATCAGTATTTAACAGGGATCAGCTCTAATGAGGAGGGAGAAAGACAGAACAAGGCAGAAGCTAAAGTGAGGAAACCAAGGCCAAAGCCATGGACTCCCAGGGCTGAAAGGTAGCCTAAGATCACGTTGATACTGGAATTAGCTGCACTTTGGGTCATTCTTAGCTAGTGGCCAAACACCACACAGCTGCTCGTCTGCCTTCCTCCATCCCAGGGGACAGGGGAGACAACTGGAGAGAAAAAGGTAGAGACTTGAGGGCTGAGAGAGGAACAATTTAATAACTGAAATAAAATAAAATGTAAAATAATAATGATCAGATACAAAATATTTCAATACAGTCTGGGAAAGTTCCACACCACAGATTAAGTTCAGGAGCAATTCAGTTTTCAGCAGGGAAATTACTTTTTTTCACTCTATCATATTAAGATCTACATTTTGACTTTTCCCTTCATCAGTACAAGCCACGGATACCAGAACAGACATGCAGAGGCAAGATAATGTAAGGCACCTTTTGCAAGAAGCAGCATAAAATAATCAGTGTCTGTAAGGAGGACAGAAACAGGGTATAAGCACCCGCTGGTGTAATGTAAGGCTTGAATGGCACCTCACCAGGTGCTCACTTTATATTTTTTTAACTGGCTTCAACAACATCTCCCTAAGTTAATGAGAGTTTGCAGAGTAAGGACTTAACAAAAACTGGAAAGGCCTCAAGATATGACCTGTGGCTAAAAGATGGGCATTCCCTTCATCCATTGAATCCCCACTTGGCAAAAATAAGAAAAGTAACCTTAGGAGAGCATATTTTTCTGTTCTCTCTGACATGCCAAATGTTCAGCAAATATTCTGCCAAAGGAGGATGAACTACGCAGAAGCATTTGGCTAATATCAAGTAGCTGTATGTCTGGAGAGGACAGAAAAAGCGTGGTTTTTCTAGGATAATAAAGAGTAGTTGAGGGGGCTGTAGTCCACATGTACTTTCCCTCTGGTGCAGCACATGAGTTTTTGTGCAATATAACGTGGTAACAGGCATGCAGCTCCTCCCTCTTAGACCTGGTTTGTGTCTGTCTTTGTGTATTTAAATGATGTGGATGTGACTAAATTGCAAGAAAGTTTTATTAATATAACCTTTATGGATTGAAACTGAAAGGAAGTAGAATACGCAACAGAACTTAAAGCTGACTTTGTAGTCTGCTGCATAAATTTATTCCACCATTTGACAAAGCATCACACAGCAGACTCAAATTGTACTGATCACAGATCATATATCTCCTCTTCCTGGTGACTTTTTTTCAGCTGAATAACTACTGGCAGAGAAGTTCTCTTGCATACCCACATCTGTCCTGCTGTGCTGAACATCTGCTGAACCTTGGAAAAAAAAGGAAAAGCCAATTCAGAAGGAGAGGAGTCTAGAGATAAAGCCAAGAAATTCACTGATATTTATTCTGTACTGCTCCCACCTCCCTGCAACTTGTCAAACTGGCTTACCAAAGTCATCTGAATAGATATTACTGGTAAGATTGGTTTTACATCTTACAAAAGAAATCCAGGGCTCTCATTTTCTGCTGTTTGAATAATACTTCTAATAAGTATGGAAGGAACTGGGTATTTTTTTTCATTCTGTAGCAGGTATTTCTTAGCAAATAATAGGTGTGACTACATTTAGCTCAGACTAAAAGTGTACTTCTGAAGTAAATCTTCCAATTTGTCCTTTTATTGTGATCTGGTTTACATGGTGACATGCTCAGAGTGTATGAGAGATCGATTCCTTTTGAATTAAACTGGAAGATGTGCTCCAAAAGCACACCTATTGTACACCAGCAAAAATGGGCATTAGTTCTCTAGGACTAGAGGAGAGTTATCCCCAAGTTAAAAAAAAAAAAAAACAAACACCAAAAAAACCCAAAAAAACAAATTGACATTCACAGTGTTGACATCTGGTCCACAGTACTAGCAGTAGTCTTCTACAGATACGGAAGTCGCGACTCTACTCCATCAATCCCACCACTTGGGCAATAATATCAAGGATTCTGACAAGTAGTTCAGCAAAGCCAGCTGAACTACACATCCTCAGGCTGAACATCAGAACATGGACAATTTGACACAGTAATGACTATTCACCTTGCCAAGAAAAAGAACTGCAGCTCACTGAGCCTTCAGCATCCTTTCAGCTGCACTATGGGGAGGTAAGGAAGTATCACTGAAAAATGCACAAGCTGTCTGTAAAAACGCCAGAGCTTTGCGTTCAAGAGCTACATTACAAAGAGAATTTTGGTGCAGAAGATCAGACAGTAGCAATTCTCCCTTACTCTCCTTATACTGTATATAGTATTGCTTTTGTTTAGCTTGTTCCACTTATCAAACTGCTTTTGTGAGAGAGAAGAACAAACTCATCAAAGAACAGTTCAATTTGGCTTATCAAAAACCAGGTCATAGTTTTAGTGAGTTTTCTCTTCTTATTTACTTTGCTATTAATCTCAAAAAATAATGAAATGTCCTGTGTGTTATGAAATTCATTCGCTTTTTACCCTGACAATGGATGGATCCAAAAGATGGAGGAAGATATTAGTGAAGATTTGTGAGTCATACTAAAATTTGTCACCAACTCAGACAAATTGTAGTACAAGTGTTTACAAGTTTGCTACATGGTAACAGGTCTCTTAAGTGCATGGATAGAACAAGCAACCGTGACTGGAGGGTTAAAAAGTATGGAGAAAATTATCCAGGAGCCTGGTTAAGTCTCTTTGCCCTTATAGTCAGGTGGCAGAACAGAAAATCCATATATCAATCAAAAAGGAGTTGCAAATTAGTATTTGAATGGAAAATATGGATCCAGACGAAGAAAGTACAAAGAACAGAGTTATTTAACTTTCTCACTCTCTGGAAATCACTCTGCGGGAATTTGCATTCCTTCATGAAACATCTGCATTTTGCGCTACTTAAAGATTTTTTGTCTGTGTGTTTTGAATAACTACTTAAGGAATTGACTATCTATACTGACATTTTTTTCCTAACAAAAATATTGGCAACTGCATATTTAGTGAGTCTACTCTGCTCTCATGAGACCCCACCTGGAGTGGGGTCCCATCCAGCTGTGGGGTCCTCAGCACAGGAAGGACATGGGCCTGTTGGAGCAAGTCCAGAGGAGGGCCACAAAGATGGTCAGAGGGCTGCAGCACCTCCTATACAAGGACAGGCTGAGAGAGTTGGGGTTGTTCAGCCTGGAACAGAAAAGTCTCCAGGGAGACCTGATAGCAGCCTTCCAGTACCTTAAGGGGCTACAGGAGAGATGAGGAGTCACTTTTTATTAGGGAGTGTAGTGACAGGACCAGGGGTAAGAGTTTTAAACTGAAAGAAGACAGGTTTAGATTAGATATAATGAAGAACTTTTTTCCTGTGAGGGTGGTGAGGCACTGGCAGAGGTTGCCCAGGGAAGCTGTGGATGCTCCATCTCTGGAGGTGTTCAAGGCCAGGCTGGATGAGGCTTAGAGCAACCTGGGCTAGTGGGAGGTGTCCTTGTCCATGGTAGGGGGGCTGGAAGTAGGTGAAAGTTAATGTCCCTTCCAACCCAAACCATTCTATGATTCTACGACTGATGGCTTCAGATAATACTGTATGAAATAAATCTGCACAAAGCGGCTACTCTGCCTTCTAAAACCACTATGAGAAGCATCGTGGATAATCCAAGAAAAATCTGAGCTGCAGGTAAATTTTTTGGGTTTTTTCTCACTTGTTGATGTTAGGAAAGTGTCACTCAGCACAGCTTTGTGACGCGTAGAATGGAGAAAGTAATTGTGATTTCATTGTTAGAGATTAGGAATAAAGCTGTACCAGATGAAGTTTTAAAGCAGTGTGAAACGAATTTTTAGGATGCCAAAAGTCATGAGCTATGAGATTTGGGAGAGAAATAAGTTTTTAGAATTAAAGAGTGGCAATTCAATTCATTGACAAATGCACTTCAATTTTTTTTCCCCCCAAGTCTCCTCAACAATATAAACTAGATAGGAGTAAATAGATAAACTGACTGTTATTGTATATGAATACTCTTTTTCATGTAGCCTTAATCTGTTTAACATGAGGACAAATTAAGGCTAGAAAAGTCTGTTAGATGATTTAGTCTATTAATTCGTATCAAAATGTAGAATTGCTATATCTGTTTTACACTAGCTAACACAGAAGTTCCCAAATTGAGAGCTCTGCCCTCATGGGGAACATGAGGGGTTAGCTCAGGGTAAGTATTCCAGGAAGCTTTGCAGTCATTTGCCAGAGCCTCTGCGTTCTACATTTTGTTTCATTTTTTAAAAGACAGTTTCCAGTTGTTAAAAACTCCGACAGTATTTTCAAAGTCTGCTTCTGAATCTACAGAAAGCCTAAGGAATAACTTTGATAAATCAAACTGAGACATTCCTTCCGGGGATTGCTAAATCCATATACCAGTATTTTAACTATCATCATAGTAATTATTTTACTATGATCAGAGTATGTGACAAAGGATGGAAAGTATCTTTTGAAGAATAGCAACCTTATACGGGGAGGTGAAAAGTATGTCAGAAACAATGTGGTGATGTGGCTGCAGTAGTGTGGTAGATTTGTTTTTGTTGTTTGTTTGGTTTTTTTCTCTGAAGTGCAAGTTCAGTTTGCAAAAGGTAGATTGAGAGCATGCCTGTAATGGGATATATTTTCACAGAGCGAAACTACCAGGTGCTTGCAACTTCAGTGATGAAAGGCATAAGGAGACAGTAGCTGTGACTTGTAGCTGAACATATTCTAACTGCAGATTACACATGCCTTTCTAAGAATGAGGGTAACTCAAACCACCAAGAGATTCACAATCTGTTCATTTTTCAGTTCAGCCTCTGACACCTTTCTAGAAGCTTTTTTCAGCTGATAACATGCTCCAAGTCCCAATGAAAAAAAAAAAAAAGGCTGAACACACTGCAATAGGCAGGGATCCAAACTAGATGATCTAATGGTCTCCTTATCCCTGAACACTCTAAAACTTCAAATTTATGAAAAAAGATTTGAGAAACAAACCTTATTTCACACAACACCGCAACCAGGCTGCCATTAACTTCCTCCTATTTCCTGGCTGCATTTATGCTGTTTGTTTTCCTCTCTCAGAGTGTCTGGACTTCCATTAGATTATTTAGCCTTGCAGAGGGAGGCTAAAGCACCTGGCATGCTGGGAGGTGGGCAGGGGAGCTGCAGTCCTAACTGGGCTCCACTGAGTAAAAGAAATCAGTGGAAAGCCAGATCTTGCAAAGGGTATTCAAGAGATGGCAGTGTTGCACTCACCATCCCTCCCTGCTGCTGGAGATTTCATCTCAGCTGGTCCCGTGTCAGTGGAAGTTTTCCAGGATTTTCAGACCTCTTTTCTTTCCCCTCTCCAGTCTTTCAGTTTGTGTTTTTCTATTTTAAATTCTAATTATGCAACTGAACCATAGTAATTAAAAAGAGTGTAAAATGCAGCTTCAGGATAAGGGACATGTTAGAGGCTCTCCAAAGGTCCCTGAGTGGCGTAGCAGTTTTCCTAACAACCTCACAATGAAATGAATTCGTTATCCTGTATCTGGAAATACCCAGCAGTGCCCAGTGCTGCATAGATTCTCTCATGTGTTCAGCATCAGGGATTTGAGTGACTGTTGAATGTCAAAGAAGGACACCAGCAAGCAAAGTGTAAGCATCCGTAAGCAGAAATAGAGTTAACCACTAAACTTAAAAGGAAAAAATCAGGGACTGATTGATGCAGCAAACAGTCACTGCTGATGTTACACCAGCTGGTTCCTGCAAGCTGGAGCAGAGCAGAATTGTGTTAACATCGTTCTGATTATATTCAGCATCAATAATACAGAGCAGCAAGTAATAGGGAATGTCTTATTGACTCTGTCTTTTTAGCTTTCACACTGTGAATTGATACCTGGCAGTACTGCCCTGGAGGCAAACAGGCAATTTTTCACCATGTGCAGTGGAAATCAAGTACCAATTCCTCCTGTAACCAGCTGGGAGTCAGGGGAGTGCCTGAAGTGGGGGCTGCATCTGGGATGGGGCTGGCAAAGACATGGGCAGTATGACTACACAGAAGGATACCCCAAACAGTCCACATCACATCACCTGAGACAGTGAGAACGGTTTCTTAAACTGAAAAGGTGTCAAAACTTCAGCTAATCTCTATGTAAACGTAATGGATATGTCATCCAAAGGAAAACAAGAACTTCATAGGGGTGGCTCCATTCATCAATACTAAATTCATATATGCAGGATCTTAGTTTATATGTTGTTCCACTACACCACTTGGCATGCATCAGCAAGAACAGCTGAGCTATGCAGCTCGGACTGGCATCTGTGCTGACAGGAGTCTTGTATTCACATGTCAAGTTTGGCACAGGGCACCTTTTTTTGACCTTATTTAAGGCAGAAGTCTGATGTAGAATATCACACCACAGTCAGAAACAAACCACCATGCTGATTTCAAGGTATAGAGGCACTTCAAACAGAATCATGAACAAACACAGTTTCCTGTGTGCGAGAACTGGATGGAGGCATACAATCCATTTTAAGAAATAACAGTTTTAAGTGTCTCTGAATATTTGCCAACTTCTGCCTAACACAAATTTCTGAAATCTCAGAAAAAATAAGTATTTTTCTTTTTTTACATTACATTTTTCTAGATACATCAGCTTTGTCTATACAACAGGAGCCAGCAGGTATGTGCAGGAATGATGGGGATGATGGGGCAAGGTCTCAGCCAGCACTGAGCACTTTCTGTAAAGAAGAGAGCTTTGCTCTCTTCATTCCCAGAGACTTCACAAGACACTGTCGGTTCTCAGTCCCTTTTAGCACTAACCCATGGGTGTATATCTCGTTTACAGTCTTTTAAAAGGTCATGTTTAATCTTTGTTGTTCTCTCTTTGCCATCATCCGAACATCACCAAATATCACTCCACTGATTCAGTAAAAAACGGGTGAACACATCCAAAGCGGTGTACTCCAGAGGCCAGCAAGAGAAATTGTTGCTTCACAAAACACACAGCCAGGCCACACAACTACCTAAATCAAGCCTTGCTTGAAAGGGAAGGGATATTTTTTTCAGAGGAATTCCTACCATTCTCAGGAACGTTGTATGAGGTTTTCACTGACTTCAGCACAACGTCACAGTGACAGTATTGTCAGGGCAGGGGGCAAAATCAAAGCCTGATGGGGTCAAAGGAGCTTGTCAGTGGTCTCTGGGTAAGGCATCTAATCTACTCTAGTGTTTAGATGTGTCTACTGTGACACGTCAACAGCATTACTCTTCATCTCCTGTACTGCTGTCACTGTTGAACCCTGGAACGTAGAAACTGGAGGTTAGATGGAGGTGACATCTGCCACCTTCACCCTGTCTGCAAAGATGTTGCCTGTCACTCTGGCAGACACATTGGATGTGCAGCGCAAAGGCAGGAAAGATGGAAGAGATTTAGTCTAAACCTCCATGCTCAGTTTCAGTAACAGCATTAAAACAAGTGTGCATTTTCACTTTTTATCCTTTCTACAAGCAGTCATGTTGTGACGAGCTGAGCATCCAAGCTCTTTCTAGAGAAAACTAGAGCCTGAAACGACCTGTGACACTGACTCAGTAAACACTGGAAATAGAGAGCTCTGGCATCTGGCACACAGTTGTGTTACAAAGCACAGTGCACATGAGCAATGCATGACATACAAACCAGTGTACTTTATTGACGGTTGGTGGAGATCATGACTCAGTGCAACAACTTTCAGTAATTCAGTACATTCTGATAAATTCCTCATGCCTACGAGTGTGAAGATATTAAGCTGCTCTTCGTCTCTCTGTTGCTACAGTATTTAAGTGGGAAAAGAAACAATAAGCAATTCATCTGTTCTGCTTTTGCAAAAACAAGTACATTAATAATTGTTGAACAAAATCAAGAAACATGCAAGTGTGATTCCTAATTATGGAAAAATGAGCCGCAGCAAGGGACTTGCATGAGAAAAGTCATTAATGGCAACATTTTCTACCAGAAAATGGTAAGAATAGATGGGGTGGGGAGGGGGAGCGTAGGTTCTTCTATCACCAAACAATGAAATAACTCAATAAAATTCAGTGTTTTGAAAATAAAAGAGATATTGCAAGACACAGCTGAAGTGCAATAGGGCAGATAGTCTGTTTTTGTTCACGACTTAATTTATTTTACTTTTTGCTACATTTAATAGCAATTTTTCTAAATAGTATCCTGGAGTATCAGGAGGGTGAGGGTAAAGGGTGAGTGTCAGGAGGATGGAGCCAGGCTCTTCTCTGTGACATCCAGTGACAGGACAAGGGGCAATGGGTTCAAGCTGGAACATAGGAGGTTCCACTTGAATATGAGAAAAAACTTCTTTACAGTGAGGGTGACAGAGCACTGGAACAGGCTGCCCAGAGAGGTTGTGGAGTCTCCTTCTCTGGAAACATTCAAAGCCTGCCTGGATGCGTTCCTGTGCGATCTGATCTAGGTGTTCCTGCTCCGGCAGGGATATTGGACTGGATGATCTTTCGAGGTCCCTTCCAATCTCTAACATTCTGTGATTCTGTGATTCTGTGAACAGACAGATCATGGTCCACGAAAATAATTCTTACAAGCCTAGAATAAGGAAGATTTTGTTCAACTGATACTTGTGGATTCTACTTTCCACCCTCACTAAACACACTCCATTGAAGATGAGGCCATTATGATTCCACTGCCTTCCCACATAATGTATTTGATCTCTGAACAAATCAAAAAATACCTCAAATGTATAGATGTCTACTGTGATGAAAAAAATGTGACAAGTATCAGTGCAATAAACCTTGAAACAATTTGCATGGAAAATGTCCCCATTTTTATTAAGTAAAATGGAAATGGTCTGAATGACAAATTAGTAGAAATACGTTAAAATACTTTTTGCTTTGTTTCTGATTTGTAAGCATTTTCTACAACTAGTCCCCATGAAGTATGATATAAAATACAAATCAAAACAGACCCCAAAATATTAACGTAGAGAAAGATAGGAATAGAGGAAAGGGAGAAAAGGGAGGAAAGGTGGATCAATCTTGTCCCTCCCCAGGTTCAAATATAAGTAACATTTTCATGTCCGAAAACAAGGTGACTTTGTATGACATCAGAGATGGAAGATAACTTGTTGGTAGAACCCAGTGTTGGTTCCCCCCTGTTTAAAAAACCTGAAAAACTGGAACACATCCTGTGGAGGGCAACCGAGATGGTTAGAATTTGGAGAACTTGACACGTGAAGAAAAGTTGAAAAAATTGGGTTAATTCAGCTTAGAGAAGAGAATGGTCAAAGGGATCTAACCACTGTCTCCTAGCACCTAAAAGGTTATTACAGAGTAGATGTCAGGGCTCTTGTCACAGCAATCCATGTGATGAGACAGGGAACAAGTGGCTTCAGAGGAAATTCCGTCTGTACACAAAAAACCCGTATTCTTCACTGTGAGACCAAATAGAGATTGGAATAAGTAGACCCGAAGAGAATTGGTGGAATATTCCTCACTGTAAGTCTCAGATTGACAGGTCCTTTTTATTTGCAATAAAAAGCCACCAATAACATTTTTTTAATATTGTTTTATTAAAAAAAAAGGGGTTATGTTTTATGTTCTTAATTTCTGAAGTGCTTAAATGAGATGCAATTGTGTATCAATTATTTCCCCAATGACATGTTGAAGAAACAAAATAGTATTTTGGCATTACAGTGCTTTTTATATTAACACACATATGTTTTCTGAGATATTAAAAGCCACATAAATTCTTGTTGCCTTACTCCTGTGAGTAATTTTGCTTTATCTGATAACAAAATGTATTACTTGATGAAGAAATTATGAACACAAGGATTTGTCCTACAGGTCCTGTAGGATGATACTAAGTGACATAAAAATGAAACACAATTAAGGCTTAAAGGCTACACTGTTATTAAATTAATTCAAATAGTGGAAGAGTTTAAGCTTGTTTTTCCCATTTGAAGAAACACTTTCAAAATGCTTATCTTTGAAGTTCAAATTTTCTTTTTTTTTTTTTTCCGAAAATATGTAAATTTCTACTCTTTATTCTATTCCTACAAAGACTTCCTAATACTTGTAGCTTGCTTCCTTCAGAAGACATGGTGTATTTGTCAGTCTCCTTCTAATTACCTCTTTGCCAATTTCAGACACATCAGAAAAGAATGATGGGATACACAAAGATGCTAACTGTTCCTGCAAATTCCATGAAAAAAAAAGCAGTGTCAGGGTAGAGGATAGTTGCCCAAATCACTGCCTCTGCCGAGCAAAAGGGAGACAGAGCTCAGCCTTCTTCTGCTGTGCTCAGCAGCACCTGCTCATAGCACTCCCTGTGCTGCTGCTTGCCTGGATGGAGGAACCAGCTGACACTTTGTTGGGTACAAAACCAGGGCTAGTGAGATGGACGAGTTAAGGGAAAAAAAAAAATCTGGAGGGGAAATCAGACCTTTTTAGTTCCAGGGCTCACAAAGCAATTTAGATTACAATCTCAATGTTACAAAGAAAGAAAAAGAAGCAAAGAAACAAACAAACAAAAAACCCCACTTTAATTACTCCATCTTATCCTGCAAACACTCCCCAGAGCCCCATAGTTTACCACTCCTGTTTTTTGCGGGGAAGCAGGCAAAGTTTCACCAAGCCCAGCCTCATCTTCAGGTTCACTATTCACCTCCGCAGCTGCTAAATGAGGAAGCCTCACACAATGTAACCCGTGAAACCTTCACTGTCTTAATTCTTCCTGAGATTCATATGTTCATACTTCCCTACAAGGGTAGGGAAGAGCTGAAAAAACTTCCATGCCGTACTTACTATTTTAGACACTGAGGTCAAGAATTTAACTAGTTTAAGCTAAAGGCTGAATTTCCTTACAGAGAACTAACAGTAAGAATGATCATACTTCACAAAAAAGTATATTGGTTCTGAACTTCTCTGTTACTAATCAATGATATCTATCCACTGTATTCCAGGTCAGCAAAATTAGATTTGTAAAGTGCTGATTACATTTTTCATGATTCTCGTATTTTAAACGGGTTTTATCAAGAAGAAAAATACACATAGCCAATTGTTTTGATCAAGCTTAGTCAGAGACAGACAGATGTCAAACCAAACCTCCTAAGTCCCAGATTATATAAGGTAACAAATTTGGGCTTGAACAGAACATGAGTGTGTGTTTAGGAGCTGCTGACAATGAAAGACAAGGCAAGAGTGTGTCATGGACAGCCTTAATTAGTCTTTGGCTCAGGATCCCAGATTTCAAAACCTTAAGTAAGTGATTGAAAGAAATAGCCTGCAGAAAATAAATGAATAAAATAAAGGACACAGTCTCTATTTTCAGCAGATTCCTCAAGTCATCAGTACTGACTTCTGAGTAATTGCTCCCTGACATCAGAGCATAATAAAATCAGGTTGGTATCAGGAAAAGGCAAACCTCTCCGTGAGAAAGATTAATTTCTTCTTCACTATGTCTTTTATGAAGGTGAAATCTATGATATTGGCAAGAACACCTCCCACTCCCTGAGGCTGGTAGCCAAGTTGAATGGAAACCAAAACTGGAAGCCTTCACTAAATTGGCTCAAGAGAAGCCAAATTAAATAACATTCTACAGACAAGGAGCTATAAAGAGCAGTGTCTTAAGTGTGACAGCCAGACTTTGGTATCCCTCATACTCATGTAAATCTAAAGCACATTTCTTGCATTGATTGGAGGAGCTCTGTATTTAAACCAAGCTATCAGGATGCATCCATCAGCTGGGAGGATTGTAGCCTGAGATCAAGACAATCTATGAAGAACAATAGAAACCTCTATGAAGAGAGAGGTCAAGGTGCCCTACTCTTTCCATAGAAGAATGTCTCCATGGAGACAGACACATTCAGATTGGAAGCAAGACAACTTTTAACAGCAAGAGTAATTAACTGTTGCAACATAATTAAAGGATGTGGCTGATTAATCATCTCCTGGAGGCCTTACATTTAGACTAAATGTCTTTCAGCAATGTATACACTGGTTTAGTCATAAGTTCATGGGCTTGATAACACTCACATTAGGTGAAAGAATTATTTCTTCCACTGCTTGATTTACTGTGTAAAATTCTGTGATCTGTGTTATACAGAAGGTCTGAGCACCTGAGCAGAAGGGTTTCTTCTGGCATTTAAATCTGTGGAGCCATGTGAAAACTCACAACACACAAGCCTGCCTTAGGGTGAGCAGGTAAAGAAGCCGCCCTTCTTCAGCAATACACGGAAAACAATCTTTAACATATTCTCTACAGTGCTCATTTGAACAGAGGGTCTGTTCATGGGTGGGATGCAATTCGGCCTTATGCTTCCCTTCACACAGGTAATCAACAACCTAAGAAAGAGGGAACTGCTCCCACATTTGTAAAACTGGACCATAAGTGCAGATGAGAGGAAAAATAGACAGAACATACATCATTACTTCCTCTGAACTTCCTTTTTGTCGTGCATATTTATTTGCTTTTGCATGTTTGCTTTTGGATATAATATATAGTCACATACAATTTATTTGAGCTTTAGGAGAGAACTTAATTATTTCACATAACAGATATGTGAATATTTATTTATCAATATAAACATGTGAATATATGGGGTCCATAAAAAATATGCCCATCACTTCTTACTCATAAAAGTCAATTAGTTTGCAGCTACTGGATTATTTAAATCTACTTGTTATAGATAAATCTGAATACATCTCTGTTTTTCTGTGAACAGCAGTTACTCAAGTTAAATCCAGTTTATATCTCTTGACACAGTGAAATATTGCTTGTGGACTGATTGCATTTGTCGGGGGGGAGGAGGTGGGAATCAAATCACCAGCACTGAATTATTGCAACATACATGAAGGTGGCAGAAATTTTCAGTACATCTCCTGGTACAACCACTGATAATGTTGTCTTTTGTCTGAGAATATGGACCTCAAGTGACCACACAGTTGTACGACATAGCTAGAGAGTTAGGTTACACAGACATATGAACGGGTACACGTTCGTACTTTACAGGCTCCCAATATGAGAACCTTTTGTGTTGGTACAATGCCTATAAAAGCTGTAGTTTGTTTCCTGAGAGAGCTGAAGTTGAACAAACTCACTCTGCACCAGGGTGATCACAGTGTCTGTAAACACACAACATAAACCAGATTCTCATAACAGAAATCTAATTAACAGTTAAAAGTAGAGATTTATTTTTTTACTTTGTCAATTTCCAGTGTTAGAGAAGATAAAGTTCTATTTTTCAAAAATATTTAGCAACATACTGGCATCACATAACATCCAGTAGGCAATATGCTTACCTCCCATCTTGAAGTTCTGTCTAGCTTTTAAATCTATTGTTTGATACCTAGGAAAGATGCCACAGGCCTACATAATTAAGCACTGTTTATATTCACATGCTCAGCTCTAAAGGAGCACGTTCTCTTTCTTGACAAGAAACAGGGAACATAGCCTTCATTTTCCTCCACATACCTTAAGTTGCTCAGAGTACCTTGTGAGCAGAGCTTTCCGGATCTGCTGCAAAAAGTTTGTACTCTGCTCAGATTAGTTCAGACATCGTTCAGTAGGAAATATGAGGGACTTGCAGTCCTACCCCTCTTTATCTGTGTTCATGGCCATTCCCATCCCACTGTATCACCAATGAGATGGGGACTCCACCTGTTCTGGTTTCTACTGGTTGTAGTTACATGCTACTACATGAAACGAGGGCTGACCCGGACTTAGTTGGGATCCAGAAGTCCTGCTCCACCAGCACAATTTAGAAATACCCAATGACCACTGCCTCATCCCGTGTCCCTTCATCCTGCAAAAAGGGGGATCACAGTCTGTCTCATAAGACTGTTGAGGGAGCGTTATGATATCTGAAAGACTACATCAGGAAAAGAGAAGAATAAGATTAAGATGGTTCAAAAATGCCCTATCTCCTTGCTTTTCCCCCATACAATTAATCCAGTGAACAGAATGAGGTTGAAAGAGAGGCGACTCAGATCAGGTTGCTCAGGGACTTTTCCAGTCAAGTTTTGGATAGCTCAAAGGATTAAGACTTTACAGCCTCTCTGGGGAACTTGTAAGGTTTACCATCCTCTTGGTAAAAAATCCTAAATACATGAGAGTTCTTCCCCTTGTGATCTCATCTAGATAAGAAAGCAAACGAAAAAAAAAAGGAATGTAAGTATCCAACTATCCATTTACCCCAGTCTAGAATTAGCTGTCTAGACTTCTTCTGCAATGCAAGGAAGAGCCCACCCAGAGCCTCCAAAATCAACACTCTGTTTTGACCTTTACCTCAACTAGATAGCATAAAATTCTAAAAAGGGTCTGCCCTGCTTAAGGATGAAGGTGCCTGATTTATCTAGATTGAAGCCCTTCCCTCTACTTGAGAGGTGCACCCAAAACCTTTACCTGGGGTTGCTTACTTCAGCATGGTCGGTTCTTATGTCGCTTGTTATTCAGGCATAATAATCACTGTGTGAGAAGTGAGCTTCCATCTCCCTCTGTGCTTAAGCCAAAGCAGACTGCAGATCTCCTAGCAGTGGGAACTGTAAGGCATGATGATATGAGTTCCCTTCAGTCTCTCCAGACAAAAATTTTAGTTTTGTATAAATTATTCAAACATTCAGCGTGCCCAGGGAAGAGCCAGAATACAGCTTTGAGGAAAACACTCACCTTGGGCAATGGGATTCCAGTCTCTGATGCAGTCAATAGTGTGGTTTTTGTGAAAAGATAGTTACAAAAAATGCAGTCTCTGGCCTAACATCTAGGAATACACTGAGATAGATCTCAGGTGTGGGGGGTTTGTCTTTCTTTCTTTCTTTCTTTCTTTCTTTCTTTCTTTCTTTCTTTCTTTCTTTCTTTCTTTCTTTCTTTCTTTTTTTCTTTCTTTCTGCAGTCAGACCCCAGTGGAATCTACTCCTATACAGAGAAAACTTTACTGATAATTTATTTTCCCTCCAATTTCTAGTTATCATACTGGGCAGCCCAAAATCCATTAAATGATTCCTTTAGAATGTGCAGATTTCCCTGTGTACAAAACCACATTCCATTCAACCCTGGTTTTGTTTTTTATTGCACACTGGAGTTCAAAAAGAGAAGGGGACAGCAGAATGAAAGAACAAGCCACAGGAATTACCTCTGCTTAATCTAACTTTATTGAATAAAAGGCCATTTTTCTTGCCTCCTTATCTAACTTGAACATGGCATAACCATTGGTTTATTTGAATGATGGTGTAGACTTTAACAGGAGGCTGTATACCCTCTGTTCCATTTATCAGGGTGTATTGCATCCAGTTTACAAATTGCCGTTCCACCCCTATTTGCAGCCATGTAGCTCACCTCATTTCAACAATCATTAATGTCAATGTTTTTTCTGGGGAGTGAAATTCAGCTAACCTGAAAATTCATTATGCCTTACAGTCTTCATCAAGATTAAACATGCCAATGTTTTTATAAGCATTTTCTTCTCCTTTCTGTTTTCAGATTCCATGAGTATGCTTTTGGATGTACCTCAGTCTAGTTGTTTCTTTCAGAATACATAAACATGTTGAAGATCTTGTATGCAATGTAACTCAAAACCAGCTGCAGTCAGGATAAAAAGTTTCCCTATTGTGAGGCAATTCTGGACCCACATTCACCTGATAGTTGGAAATCTTTCTAATACTCAGCCTACACTTATTAATATTTTTCTTTCAGACATCGTTATCATTCAGTATTACATATTTAAAACACCAATGATATTATTCAGGCTTCATTTTGCTCCACTAAATAAAGACAAATTCAGGGCTTCTGTTTCATAATAGGCTCTTCAGATTACACCAATGACCCTTCTCTGCAGCTGTCCCCACTTTGATTTTCTCTTCCCCAGACTCTAATGACTACCAGTCTGCAACAACCATCTAATGATTTACAGAATCCCATACAGCAGAACAAACACTCCTCTATTTTTCCTGAAAACACCACTCCAAGATCCCATTTGCCTTTTTCATGTCTTTATCATATTGGCTTCTCTTTTCTCCCACACCCTCTCTTCCTAAGTGCTGAACTCTTGAGGAACCACAGAAATAAACATTAGTGAGTAAGGCAAAAGGAGTACTTGTGCCAGGCAAGACAGGAACTTCATCACTCTGAGCTCCACACTTAGTCAGTAGAGATCATTACACAGTTCAGAACTACTCTGGAAGCCGCTTAAAACTTGATTGTCCCTTTGGCGGGTGTCAGAATTTCTTCCTGATTTACAGAAGAAGCTTAGGATGGCTCTGCTCCTGGAGTCGAATATTTAGGTTAGATACCTAGAGATAGGGGAGATTTTAAGTACCTGGTACAACTGCTTTTAACCTAGCCTCCAAAACCATCTAATTCTTCCTTTAAAATTGCTCTTTGTCACAGTTTTAATGGTTAATATTTTTCCATCATTACAAAATCCTGAGGATAAAACTGATTATACTTATGTCAGTTACAAAAGCATTACATGAAACTAGTCCCAGTGTTGATCACTGAAGAATTCTGTGAAGAACCTTAAGCAATGTCACACCTTCTTTTTCCATGTCCTGAAGTTTCCTGCCCACCTTAGTTTCAGGGTAGCATTTTCCAGCTACTAGGAAACCCAAACTCTAACTCTGATTTCCTCTGTAGCTCTGTATTAGTGCTGAAGAAGCCTGGACAGAGGAAACCCAAACGACATTTTCATTCTTTAGGGACAAAAAAAATAAAATAAAATCAATAATCCCATGAAAAAAAGATAAAAATTATTTGGGGTCTTACATTTACTTTATTATCCTTTTCTCCAAAGTCTGTTTGAAAGCAAGCATACTACAGAGACATGGTCTGTGGATAGTGGGATCATTCCACCCACACAAGCATGCATTGAAGAATATCCATTGTCTGTGCTGTTCTCCAGTATTACACTGCTACCCCTGAAACAACGTTTTCCTTAAAGAATCCCAAAAATATGATCTAAAAGTCTTCGACTTTATGAAGACTGTTATTCAGGACATGTAACTTTAAATACTTACCTAAAGTACCCAAGTTACGAAGACAGTAATCAAGGGTCACTAACGAAGAGGTTGAATATAATGGAGGGTCGAATCACCCCTTGGAAGTGACTCTCCATTGAGTGGATAGGGTGTCTGAGACAATTTATTTAGCAGCTTGACGAAAAATTAAATATTTTCCATCTAGAGCCACTTCTATGCCAAGAAAAGTTTGTTTTGGCTTAGGGTCAAGATTGAATCACTTTTAATGTTGACTCAGTCTGTTCTTGTTCTTCATAACTTTGCAACAGTAGCGGTAGACTAGTGATCTGTTTTTATTTCCTTTGTGAGATTTAACTCATCTTGACTTTTACAGTTTTTACTTTATTATTATTTTGGATATGCATGATACATTATCTAAATACACTTTCTAAGGAATTTTAGAGCTCTTCCCTCCACTCCCAGTGGGAAAATTCATTCTCAGTGTATCCCATTCCAACAGACACCATTAACTGTGATGAAAACTTTGGACAAGAAAGCCATCTTTGCCTTAGTGCTTCTTCTGCTCTATATTTTACTGTCTGATTCTGAATAGTTTAATTTATACTATTTATTACCTTTCTTAATTTCTCAGATACCTGTTCTTTTGCAAATAACCCTCTTTCAATGAACAATAATGTTTATACAAAATATATTAATTTAATTAAAACTGACTGAGCTCACAGCTAGCATTTTTTAGTGTCTCATTATTCACTCCAATAAAACAAAGCACATTTAATAATAATACATTTTCAGCTCCTAAATATCTCAACAAGCTGTAGAAAGCTGTAAAGAAATTAAGATCCTTGAAAAACAAAGAAGACTATGCAAAGATTTGAGTGGAATTAAAATCTATGTGTTTATGCTTGTATTCATAACTACTTTCTTTAATACATGCATGTAGGTTAAGAAAGATACTTACCAGGAAACGAAGGTAACATTTGTATTAGTATATTAAAGCAGCATCAGAGAACATTCCCTAGTACTGAAACGTGATTCTCTGTAACATTAAACTGCTTTAATAGACCATGGAAATATTTTTTCCTGGATCATACAGAACTGTCCCAAATAATTCCCAGGCACAGTTGGAGACAGTATGAATCATGAAGTATTCAAAACAGGTCTGGTATAATCAGATTGTTCCAGCTTTTCAAGAACAAGCAAATTAAGATTCTTCAGGTATAGCAACTGAAAATTCAGAATTGCATGACATTTACTACTGTAAGGCTCACAAGGAGGGTGGTGCCTCTATGTTCACACAAGGGTTTCTGTGTAATGGAAGACTGGACAAGGGACAGGACAAGGAAAAGTGGCATAGACATTGCTTAGGTCCAGTCCTCATTATAGAAGATTTGCCTTGTGTGGGGATCATCGTGGTGGTCCAGAAGAGAAACAGGGTGTGAGTTAACAGTTAAAAAATGCAGTGTTTACGTTCAGCCCTTGGTCTTTTTTACTTAGTGATGTACACATTCCCAAGGAGATTCCACTCCTTGTCCAAAACAGCTTCAGGTTAAACTATTTCAGAAAGACTAGAATTATTCTTAGAAATATGAGAACGATAAGGTCATGACACCAGAACTGGAATAATGTCCAAAGTTCCGTGTGGGTGCTTATAATTTTCAGATACAATTTTGAGCTACCAACATATCACAAGTACCATTTTCCGTATCAACAACACAAATATGTAGAAACAGCATTTTGGTAGACATCAGTAATCTCCAACAGCAAGTTTATTCCAAGGGGCTGGTTTTATAGAATTTACAATAATATAGCTGTTTCTGCTTCTGTCAAGACCGAAGAGCCAAGGGGCTTTTCTCAGAGAAAAGTATTGCAAGGAAGAAAACTAATAAACTGCTTGCCACACACAATAAGAGTCCTTAACAAAACACGTAATTAAGGCAAGCAGGCAATTCCTTCATCAGCTTTGTTCTTGTTCTAGCAGATAATACTAAGAACTTGTCAAACATGCATTCAGAAGTCTATTGTCTATCAGCAATGGATAGATAGCAATGTTTTGTTGGTTCTTAACCGGTTGAACTGTACAGAGCAGAAATAGCAAAACAGTTCAGAATACTTTCTGACCCAGAACCCTGCAGAGTATGTGATGGATTGAAACTGCCATCTCCTTTTGTCCAATTCCATTGCACTCTCTGGACTAGAGAAATAGAACAGCTGATGAAAGAAAATTACTTAGGCTTTAATGTCAAAGTGAGTCAAGACTGCACATGCTACTATTTGGGAATGGAAATTCTTTTCTTAAATTATTTACAATGACATATATGGGGACCAGCTAAGGTGAGGGTACCCTGGTGCTAACATGCTATTCACATGCATAACAAAAGAGAGGAAAAGCTTTTAGTTCAAATAAATAGAAAACAGAATCATAGTGCTACACAAAGAAATACAGATTGGAAAAAAAAGCACTGCACTGAGTCAAGGCTATGTAGGTCAGATCAAGAACCAGTCTGAGCACCCAAGGGGTGCTTTCTCCACAAGTGGTTCATCCACAGATAGGTTGTGTATCTCTGCTTGATACTGAATTCCTGAATAACTCAGGAAATTGTTCAACTGCAGGACTGGGTGTTTTGGTACTACTGAATTTCCGTTAGAGATGTTAGGCACCTGCTAATATGTAATTTGTAAGCAATTGGTAAATATTAATGATTTGTGAGCTATTCATAACCTTAAAGCAATGTCTGATTGAAAAAATAAGATAGTAAATATTCTTTCTTACTACAAAATCCTTCCTATCAGAAAGTGTCACTTAGTAAGTTTTTGGAGACTTTTCAGTTGTAAAGATTATACCATAGAGTCAAAAACCTCCCTATGGCCTTCAGAATAATACAACATTTTATAGATTAAAACTTTTCAAGCAAAGCCCATAAACAGACAATATTCATTATTGGACCAACTCTCTGAGATATGTATCTACTTGATACGTTGAACCAAATACTTTTTAGTTTATATTTAAACTCAAAGCAATCAGTCTTATTATTTATTCAGTAAATTTTGCATGCCAGGCAAAATGCTGATCTTTGAAGTCCGAGCATCTTCTCAGACACTCACGCAGATTAAAAAAATAGTTTCACTGCAAATATCACCATCACTACTTTTAGCAGACAGCAAAAATAGCCATTGGGCATATGGACTCTAACTGATGGCTGTCCAGAGGTATGGGGTGTAGGTGATAAGATTTTAGCAAATTCCACCAACAGAAAATGACAATGTACAAGCACCCACTCTTCCTATATTGAAAAGCATTTTTCATTAAAAAAAGCACTCTTCCCCCTTTCCTATAAAATGCTTATCTATTTTCTACAGAGAAAAATCAAGGAAAATACTACAATAATATTTTTTCACAGTAATACAGAGAATAAGCACACAAAAAACCTCTCAAATTCTGGCATAGTTCGCTATAATTTTTTGCAAACTCCTCTACAAAATTGTGAAGTAATTACTCATTTCTTGCTTATGTAATGAAGTTAATAGCACCTCTACCATGATCATATCAAAATGACATATTTATCTAGCTAGAGAGAAACCATCATCTTACGAGAAGTTATTAACATGATTGTTTTGAAGAGCCATTTTATAAAGCAGAATTCAATCATTTTTACTTGACATATTTAGGACAAATCAACTGCTTATAAATGCAAACACAGTTTGGAGTTATTACTGTATTCCATAGTTTTCTTTTGCTTGAAATTTAGCTATGTCTGCAGAAATACTTATTCCCTTGGGATCACCTTGCTCCGTTCTCACTTCTGATCTGGAGAACAACTTCAGGCCTTGTGGTCCCCACTGAATTTACTCAAACGACAGGGGAAGGACCCAACACGGCACCTCCCGTATGGTAACAGGTTGTGACCACCAACCATGAAAGACAGCTTAGTACAAGGGAGCCCAGAGGTCTGGAAACCAAGACAGGTGCCATTGTTGAACTCTAGCACAGCATGCCAGCTTTCAGTAGAAAAATTATATTTAATTTGTGAAGCATTTCAGGGCCTGTAGATGGCGTGTTCTGAATAGGATCCAGGGTGTATTAAATACTCAAATCCAGAAACTGTATCAGTGAAACAGGTCATCTTAAGCACTGATGTTATTTCTGCTCTTTGTTTCTCTTAATCCCGTACTTTAGTTTTTCTCCTTCATCTAAACCTTCGATATTCTGCTTCCCCCCGTCTCTTGCTAAGAGTCATCTTGGTGTTCATATCCAAACTATACAGAGTTCACTCTCACCCTTCCACAGCCCACCTGATAAAATAACCTATGATGAAGTTGCTGCAAGTGGCATTATGACTTTGAACAGACATCCCAGTGAGCTAGACAGGGCAGGGAGAGCACTGCCAAATCTGAGACGTCTTGTTCCAGATTGTCTGCAGACAGAGGATGGCAGTGCTCCACTCTTTTAAGGACTCTGGCTACCTATAGCCAGTTTTCTTTATAGACACGACTGAAAAATGTTGAAATGCTCCTTTCTGGGAAGACCTTGACATTTTCCTTCATTTATCAGTACACACACACTGACACTGCCCTTTGTCCCCCAAAACCTTCCATCTTGTGAGTAAAAACTCACCTTTAATTTTAGTTATATATTAAAACTTAGGTTCTACACATTTCAATTAAGTTATGCACATTGCAAATGTCAAGTGAACCCCCTAATTTGTGTAAGTAAATGTACTGTAAGGTTCTATAGGGCCCATGCACATATAGCAAATGGATCCTTTGGGGCTTGCACCTGTACTTTAGCTGGCACCATAATTAGGTCCCATATGTTTAATGAAATGTAACGTGTCAGTATTTTGTAGGCTGAGATTTGTCACACGGAGGTGTTGGATGTAACACCCACTCTACCAACTGTTCACGAGTAGAAAAAAACAAAATCAGTTAAAAGCTTGTGTGTAAAAGAAATAGGAATCAGCCTTCAAGCTTTCAGTTTCCCTGGCTTGCAGTGTCCTTTGTCTTTCTGCCTTCCTAGGGGATGTATGTCAATGAAAGTACTTTTTCTCAGTAATGTTTCAGAGTACCTTCCCTCAGGGCAGAAGCCCGTGTGTGGTCAGTAAAAGAACATGTACACACACTGCATGTCCATGAGCTTCTCCGTCCTGCATTACCAGTAGTGGCTGAGTGTCCCTCACTGTCCAAAGCACTGATCCTCACACCACTTCCACCACACCTTTGAAATGTGGGTGTTTGGAACAACTGCTTCAAATACACCCATGTTTGCCAATTCTCAGCCCACAGAATGCCAAACTATTATAAGATTATTAAGCAGGCCACCTTGCAGATGGCTAGAGGCATGTCCACCACAGGCTATGTATGGAAGGTGTTGCCGGCACACCCGATGTAACTCTGATCTATCCACTTGTGCTGAGCCACTAGCTGAGATCCTCAGCTCTGCAGTGTCAGGTCCCATGCTGTACTTCCCAATGGACAAATCAACTTGACCACAACAGTGTAATAGTACAGCTTGATGCAATCTTATTATAGATGAACCAGTCTCTCCATCATAAGGCACTAGCTAGGTCTTCAAAAATTTCCCTGGGGCCACACGGGTATTCCAGGAGAGCACAGAACTGGTCTTTCTCTCCCATGTAAACCATCCCAAACTCCCTGCTCCAGTAGCCACTGCACTGTCCTGCTTTCTACATCCAATATTCTCGGGCCAAATTTTCTAGGTCCAGTGATTTAATTTGACTCCTACTACCGACTAGAACAGTGGAATGAGGCTAGAAGAAGAGACAGCTGTTTCCAGCCCACAGAGACTTAAGCTAACCAAACAGAAAAGGCAGATCCATGGTTCAGAGTCTTCCCTCTAACAGTATGGTTTAGTGTGGCAAACATGCCATTGCATGTGGATGGAGAGGCTTTAGCATTGGCCTGACATGGTCATAGGCAAACATGTGTGACTGAGACTTCTCAGCACCTTGCTTCCTCAGTCAGCACCATTTACATGTCACATCTCTCACAGCGTGCTGCCTAAAGGCACTGTCTAGCCCTGCCTGAACAGCCCGCGAACAGCTCACATAGCAGAATTTGTCTGCATAAACTGTTGGTTGAATACACATGAATAATGCATAGAGCTGTAATAAAGTCAGCTTGGGAGCAGGGAAAGAAGAGGACTGTGTTAGCCTGTGTGATTCAGACAGTTCTAGTTAACAGATGAGAGGCCAGAGAGAGGGGGAGGAGGAGGAAGGTCTCACAATTGAAGTACCAGACAAGTAGGGAATGGTGGAGGAAAAGATAAATTGGTAAGCCCACAGGTCAAGTAGCCTTCATTTTTTCAGTAAAACTCTACAGCAGTATGTTCTTACAGCTATAAAGCTTACACTCCTTGCTTGAATCTCATGTAGCTTGTACCAGAAGGAACTACATTCCTGTCCTGGTGCAGTCATTGCATAAATCTGACTTCTGTACAGAATCCATAAGGCTGAGATCCCTGAATGCATGCTGTGCCAGATGCTTCATTTTGAGCTACTTAAGCACACTGACATTTGTGCTTTTGCATAAATGCCTTTGGATTTGGGAGAAAAAATAAAAATCCCGACATAGAAATTCTGTCTGAGTGAAAAAATCCTTCAGCCCCATATCCAGTAAGAGAGAGCATCTACATATCCCTTTCTTTTCAGTAAGCAAGGAGGTGCCAAATAGCAGTTTAGTATCTAAATACCCTCCACAGTGGGTTTTCAAAGGAGGGAATGCAAGTCAAAGGAAAACATCATCTTATCCAACTTCAATGTTTTTTCAGACTCTTTAAATTTGAGCTAGTCTCATACATTCCATTTAGGGAAAGAACTAGGTCAGACAAACTCCCTGTCTTTTTTGCATATGCATGAAAATGAGCAAGGTAACTTCACATCCCACAGCACTGTTGGGAGAAAAAAAAAAAAAAGCTCTTTTTATATATAACCAGGACTGAAGACATATGAGCAACTTACATTGGAAAGATAATATACACTCTCATATTCTCATTTTGGGCCCATATCCTAACGTTTTTGAAAGTTTCTGTCAGCATAAAAAGGATTTAAATCATTTTTGTGTGGTAAAGATAAAAAAAAAAAAAAGGAAGAACTGCTTACCTATCAAATGCAACCTTAAGTTCTGTTCTACTCATAAAACCAAATGTGCAGCACCTGAATATTTTTACTTATTTTCCTCCCCAGACTTCTCTGGAAACCTATGATAAAATTCTTCTCCGAGCTGCAAAACCAGCATGAAAATGGGAAAGGAGCTGAACCTCACTGCTGCTCCTCCATCAACAGAAGGTATAAGATCCCTTTCCAAGCTTCTTGCCATTGCACCTTTTCTATGACTAAATATAGTTCCTCTCACTTGCTGTCAGGATGCATCTCCACTGCCTGTTCAGCACAGCTCTGAGATCACAGTCATCTACAGTATTTTCTGTAAGCCAGGGAACACCCTCAAGAGAATGTCAGCATGCTCCCTGACTGCTCACTCGTCTTGGTTACAAAGACTGCCTCTGAGGCAACCTGGAGGAGAGAAGGTGAATGGGACATGGTGTTAGGTTCTTCAAGTGCAGCAGATACTTTGGCCAAGAACCCTATTCCAATGAGAACAAAGTCAGGCAGGAAGATTGTTGAAACTGATGAAGATAAAAGAGAGGAAGAATTTCAGCTTATCTTTCACCTTCAAGGCTTTGCTTACAAATGAAGAAATGATCTGTTTTTTGCTAGACCTGCAAATTGAACAGCTGAATGATATGTCTAGTTAGAATCAGATTTTTATAATGAGAATATGGACATTAAAGATTGAACTTCAGAAGAAGTCTGAACTAAGTCTGGATTCTCCAAGTGAAAGAACTTTAAAAACAGTGTGCAACTTTGATGGCACTTATTTTAGCCAGGGCCCAATCTGTATTGGTTGCTAGCCGTGATCACATAAACCAAAAGTTATAGAAATTTCCAAATGAGTGCATCCTATCTTATACTATTATCTACCTGAAATTGTTTGCTAATCTTATTTTAACCAGGGAGGGATAAGAGGAAAAAAAAATTAAACCTAACCAAAGGGGAGAAACAAGGAGTTAATGTAATCAGAAAAAAATATGGTAGGAAGAGGGAAAAAAAACCAAAAACAAAACTACTGAGGACAGTGAGGTAATAAGCCAGATGGGCAGAAGTTATGACAAGATGGAGGCAGGTAACTGTAAAAGGGAAAAATAAACAGTACAAGTTTATAAGCCATGACTGTATTGGTTTACTAATAAGGTAAGAAACAGCAGCTTGTATGCTCATCTATCGAAAATAATTTCCTGCCTGACTGCAGGTTGAAGAAGTAAATGGAGTCCTAATCCCCTTAATAAGGAGCAAGAAATGGGTGCATGCTCTCAAAAAAGGACGTGACAAAACTGGAAATGTTTATACAAGATCTGTAGGAACTTGGCATCCGGAAAACCCACCTTACAGTAGTGATGGAAGAACTAAAACTCTTGTTCAGCCAAAAGACTAGAAGAGAAGACAAGCTGGGAAGAGAAGCTCTGAAAACATATTAAGATCAAGGGGCTATAGGTTGGATCACTGCAGTCGGTTATTTTGTTTAGAGAAAAGATAAGTCACAGTGAACAGACTACTCAAGGGTGAAATCAACTCAGTCACTACATGAAATCCTTAAGTGAAGACACACTGTGTGTATCTTCATAAACAATATGTTTTAGCTTAAGCAATAACTACCAAAGACTAGTTGTCAATGTATTAGCTATCTTACATAGCATGATTAAGATATAAAGAATAGACTTCTGTAACTTCAAATCAGGCAATGGTGAACATGTTCTGTGACCTTGCCATGCAAGATCAATTGCAGTTTATATATACTTGCCTAGAGCTTTATACACTCCAAAATAGCAATGTTGGACAATTGGTTCACCTGCTCTAACTATCTTGTCCACAAAAAATGTAGCCCTGAGGTAAGGTAGTTTCCTAGATACTGATCATAGTCCTCTCACCACAATTTTACACCTTTCTTTTGGCAGTACCTCTATTCATCTTGCTGTGGAGATCTTTCTCCTAATGCCTGTAACATCATTTAGGAAGCTAGAAGTACTCTCTCAGGAAGAAAAGGTTAAAAAAAAAAAAAAAATCAGACCCCAGGTAAGGACAAATAAGAAGCATTTGACTGGATCACAACAGATTGAGGAACAGATAATTTTCCTCATCTTTCCACTGCTCTCAGCAGTTAGGTTGTATTTTGGCCATGGGATTCATTCAGTGAGCTGGTTTACCATCCACGCCAGTTTATCTTTCCAACTTGTCTAGTACATATTGCACTTCTAGCAATAACCATTCCAAATACATTGTTTGTCTGCTCTTCAATGGTGTAATTGATTTTATATTGAGGCTTCCACATATATCACCTGGATCATGTATTTGGCCAGCCATAAAGGCTGCCAGATACCTCCAGAAAAAAAAAAAAGTCAAACCCTTCAATTAGTGGAAATCTTAACTGTGGCTTTCTCCAGCCAGCATATTTCAAGAGATGAGATAAATTACGTTAGTTTAAAAACAAGGCTGTGATTTATGAACAGGATTGTCTCAAAATGCAGTTGCCAAGGTATACGGTAAATGTTCTGTTAATAATCTTCCCAATCACTTTTTAAATGCATACACGTGCAATATATTTATGTACAATACATAGAATAATAGAATCATAGAATCTTTTAGGTTGGAAAAGACCTTTAAGATCCTTGAGAATACCACAAACCTAACACTGCCAAGTCCACAACTTAACCATGTCCTGAAGCACCATATCTACCTCCAGGGTTAGATTACCTACCTTAAATAACTCCAGGGATGGTCACTCAAACACTTCCCTGGGCAGCCTGTTCCAGTGCTTGACAACCCTTTCAGTGAATGAATTTTTTCCTAATATCCAATCTAAACTTCCCCTAGCACAACTTGCGGCTATTTCCTCTTGTCCTATCACTTGCTAGTTGGGAAAAAGAGACCAACACTTACCTCACTGCAACCTCCTTTCAGGAAGTTGTAGAGAGCAATAAGGTCTCCCCTCAGCCACCTTTTCTCCATACTGAGCAACTCCAGTTCTCTCAGCTGCTCCTCATAAGACTTGTGCTCTTTACCAGCTTTGTTGCCCTTTTTTTGACACACTCCAGCACCTCCATGTCTTTCTTATACTGAGGGGCCCAAAACTGAACACAGAATTTGATGTGCAGCCTCACCAGTGCTGAGTACAGGGGGACAATCACTTCCCTGGTCCTGCTGGCCACACTATTTCTGATACTCTGCATTACTGCATGGTGTGTCTCCACATCATCAGGAGCCTGCAGTCAGATCTTAGTAAGATGGATGTAATGTTATTCTCTGTCCAGTGGCTTCCAAATTAAATTGAAGCAAAGTCTATAATTTTTGATTCACTTCCAAGATCACTGTCTCCTTCATGATTCAAGAATCAGCTAGCCAGAACTGCCTTAGGGAAGACTGAAATGTTTAAAAGATCCAGCACAGGCCTTTTTGCCTTTCTTTACTTTCAGATAAATCACAAGTTAGCTCTTGTAAATACAGGAAGTGATCCTTCTGTATGGACCAATCTAAATATCTATTCTGCTCTTTAACTATATAGAAACTTTCCAAATTTGAAGCAACATTGATTTAACTCCTGCATTTAATATGCTGCCTACTCCTGCTACCTGCAATATGCTTTTGGCATATAATGATACTGACAAGTGCAGGACATCTTCCTTTTCCTTGTTTATGTAGGAAAATAATTCTAGTGTTTGGTAAAGTCTTTTCGTACCTGGGGTCTTAAACTAGCGCTCTGGAAAGCGGCTTCTCATCCTAGTTCTTCTAGTGACATTGGGTAGCTTTTCTCCATCTCTCTCCCCTTCTTCCTGGCTCCCAACACAACAGGACCCTGATCTCCCCTGAATTCTCTATAACAGGATCAATATCAAGGAATACAAAATAATGTGTTAGTTTGTTTTGGTTTTTTTTTTCATATCCAAAAGTGTATTAACTTCACTTTTGATCTTGAATTCTAAGAAAAATTACTTCACAAATTCATGACTCAAATTTCCTGTCACTAGGTAGCATGTGTGGGAAAAGAAAAATCTGTGGTTTCAATAATAAGAAAGAAAAGTAGTATAACAGATGCAGATATACCACAAATGATCACAAATAAAGAATAATGGAACCTGCTTCATCAGCCGCTGCTTAACTATTGGATTAATGAGATGTCAGTGTAACCAAAAATGTTTAATTTGTATGCAGGATTGGTGGTAGAGAAGCTAAGCCAAATAAAATAGGATGGGGAGGAACCTTCCAGCTTTTCCCTGAGTAAAACATATTTTACTAAAACTGTCAAAGAACGTTAATATTTGTGCCAAAATTTTAAAAGTTGACAACTTTTTTATGAAGTTTCCATTTGACTTATAAAGTTATGTTTATCAACTGTTTTACTATAACTGTAAGACAAGCAGTTTATTTTGATTAATTTCTGATTTATCATAGCCTTAATTCACTGAAAAATGTAATTTTGGCTTTTGATTCTAACTTGGGATAAAAGATGCTTCAGGAATTTTATTATTTTTTTAATTGTATGGAATATCTGTTTTACAGCCAGGTCTATAGCATGTATTCTTTCATCTCAAAGACAAAATATCAAAGAGGGATACATGAAAGTGAACCAGTTTTTCTACCCATGGTCTTCTGATAGTATATATGAGAAGGACCATCTTTCATAAAACTGATCTGATCCAGCAGGCACTGTGCAATGAAACCTTGCTTCCTGAATGATTACTGAATCTCATCAACTTGATAAATCCCTCCCTGATTGAAGAGGTGCACCCTGGGGATCGGGACAAGAACTGTGCCATTTCCAGGTCTAAGGCAAAAGACAAATTTAAGATGAAGCTGGAAGATGTTGGACTCCCACTGTCTCTTCTCAATGAAGGCAAGTTTCATGACACGGCAACTTTCACTGAGTAGCTATGGAGTCTAAGTGAGGGAAAATGTGACATTCAAACACTTATCCCCTAAAGAAAAGAAGAAAAATTACGTTTTGAAGGTCCAAATGTCCTGGTTTGGGCTATTTCCACTCTGTACCATTCTTCTCTATGTGACTTTTTCAAAAAACTTCAGAATAGTACAACTCCATGCTCACTTTGCCTTTGCTGTGTCCTGGTATTTCCCCTAACAGTCTTCATCCCCATTACACCCCGGAGTATATTCCTGGTTTTGTATTTTTATGTCAATCAAGATACGTCACTGTGGTTATATCTGGCCTGAGCTGTTTGACTGCAGTGCTGTCCGGTCAGTCAGTCACTGGAGAACAAAGTACACACTAACTTGAATCTACTTCAGCCTTCCATCTCAATATTGCCAGCTGATTTGATAGAATTTTCTCACTCTTCACAGTTGTGGTGCTAGGAGAAATATTTGAAATTGGGAGGAAAAAAAAGCGACCTCTGTTATAGATGTCAACGTTCAACAAAAATGAGCAAACACTTCAACAGGACAGGACTGGAACTGGGTTCTCCATTTCCCATATTTTCTTTCAGAGGAGAGATAATTTTTATTTTTGCTGCAAGATCAAGATGATTGAGAGCATATCCTGATCTCAATATTTATGTATGAAACAGTTTAAAAGTCTCAAAAAATAAAAAATAATTTAGAAAAAAAAAAACATTCTTTTGCCCAAGGGCAAAAATGAAACATTGCTTAAATAGAACATTCTCCAGTCTTTAGACAGGACAGTATTCAATTTTCAGAAACAGATTTTTAGAAATAAATTTTATTTGAAATTGAAAATATTTTCATGGACTAGCAGTGACCTTTTATGGTACATTATTTTCATGTTTCTCTCTGCATACAGAGCATGAAAAAATATCACCTGTGTTTAAAATAAAATTAACCTAATTTTCAATCATATTATTTTTGAAAAGCAATTAATATTTCTGTCTACAATAGAATTTTTGTAACTAAAGTCTGAAAGAAAATCTCCACAACATTATATAAGTACAATTTGTTCCAAGCAGCAGGTTTAAGGTCAACTTGTTGCAGCTTTTTCATTCATTTCTTCGTCCTATTCTCACAGACTATGACTAATTTTCATTCTGCTCTTTACTTGGTAGCAAAGGATGTAGGAAAAACAGTCTTGTAAGCAGACACATTTGAAGAAACATGGAAGGAAATGTGTGAAATAACCCTTATCTGCAGAAAAAAAGTTCTGTTTTTGTTATGCTTGCCTGAGTACAACCTAAGAAAATGAACATAAGCCACCTCTTTATATGCACTTATGATAAACTTAAATAAAGGAAAGTGATATTAAACAGAGAGGACTTTGACGATAAGCTTGATCCAGTATTTACTTGCAGAGCTGTCTAAAGAAAATGTTAATAAAAAGAGGCTTCTTTCTTAAGGCTGCAGTCAAATATAAATCATACCTTTTACATAATGGAGTGTGATTTATCCCTTGGCACCCCCAGTAAATTTGGTCTGATGTGTTTCAATTGCACCCCTGTGCAGTTCTATCTTTCCAGCGTACATCACCTCTTCACTCCATTCAGAGTGGCAAAATAAATGGTTTCCAATGGCAATGAAAATTGCCTTTCTAATTATTAATTCATTTGGCTCCAGGCAAGTTTTAAGCACAGATTCTCAGGGACTGACCTTGTTTCTGACTAGGAGGGCCTGACTCAAATGCCAGTCCAGTTGACGGGGCGTATTGACCTCAAATGGGCTTTCAAAGAGGCCTTCAAACCTCAATCTTGGGAAAAGATAAAATTATATATATTTTTCTCTGATCTTTAAAAAAAACCCAGGGAATGCTTTAATATGGAAAATTAAGTAAACAGACAGCCCTTTGTCTCTTGCAGCAGACAGCCAGCTTGTCCACAGTTTCCCAACTATTTCTGACTAGTTGTGGTGCCAAGTGTTTAAGCAAGAAAAGGACAAGACAAGACTCCAGGGGTGCTTGACTTGCATGGTCCATCTGCATGCAAGCCATCACCACCTGAAATCCAGATACAGGCAGAAATTTTCCTCTCTACGTCCTTCTATGTGCATTAGTTTCCCTTGGAGTGGACAACAGTTACATGAGCTAAAAAGAATCCCTAACATGCTCTGAGAAACTGGGGGACTAAACCAGAAGGCTTCTCTCTGCTGAGCTACTTTGCCTCAGAGAGAGGCACAGACTGAGTCCTCGGCTGCATTATTGACTTGCTGGATGTCTGCAAAGTTGGTTTAAGAAGTGAAAGTTGGTTCCAGTTTAAAGAAAGTTTGTTTAAGTTCTGCTCCTATCACAGTGGTGGAAAAAAAATCCATGAAGCCAGTTGAAAAAATTAGGTGAACATGCGAACTTCACATAAAATTGTTTCCAGCACACCTTGCATGCTTGTTATAGCAGCCCATAAAGCTGAAGGCACCTGCTTCAGGCTTTAAGCTATAGGTCCTCAGTACAAGAAGTTTCCCATCACATTTTGCCTCTTTGCCCACTCACTCCTTCCTGCCTGCCATGCAGTGTTTCCATGTCTGTTCATGGGGCCATGGTATGACCTGGATTCCAGAACTGGCGAGGCTTTTTTAAAAAGTGCCCTGATGGTGGGTGGAAAAGGTTTATTTTAAAGCCATATTGGTTCAGAGTAGAGCCCCATGGATCTTTACATGCAAGCAAGAGTTGGACAGTGGGGAAAGATAATTACACCAGTGGCACATGTCATTCCTGACAGAGCTGAGCAAGAGGAGTTACAGTCTAAGACTATTTAAGAGTTGCAAAGATTTCTGATTGGCGTATGTAAAATACATCATAGTAAGTGAAAATTAATGTTGCATTATGAGAAATATCCCTCATTTTTTACTCATATTTCCTATTAATTGGATTGCAGAAAATTCCTCCTCAAAATTCAAGAGTTCCACTGCTTATTACCTTCCAATTCTTTGGAAAAAAATACTCTTAGTGGTATCTTGCACACCTGGAGACATCACCTAGATTAAACTATGATTCTAAATGTCAAAAGAGCAAAGCTTACGAGAACCTCACAAAATTTTTTTTTATTTAAAATCTGGAAGTCTTGTATGAGTATTTAACAACAAAACCTCAGAACAACCTCCCAGAATATTAATCCACTGCAGACACAGATGATTAGTAAGTGCAGAAGGAAAGAGTCTAACAGGAAGCTTTTAATTATGGAGCTACTGATTTATCTCAGGCTCTTCTTATACTAGACCAAAGACAGACTTAAAAATTTATGTTGATGGAACCATCAAAGCAATTAAATAACCAAGCTTTTTCCGCCTCTTCTTTTCTCCCAGTTCAGCTTTGAAAGAGAGGAGACTCCCTCTCCTCAGAAATCCTTCCCATAAAACAGAGAGCATATTTCAGAAAAGCCTGGTTAATGCATGGAGATTAGCTAAAGATAATGAATGTAGATGGCCAGAATTACTGGAGGCACTGAAAGAAGGCCCTCTCCCAATGGGTGGGCAAGATCCTAAGTCAATAAAAATGTCAAGCAGTGGAGTTCAACAATTTTTTTTCTCCTATTTTGAAATTGTACCTATGAATGTAAGACACTGAGTATAGGGGCATACTTAGAATTTTTACAAGTAAACAGATGCTATAGTAAATGAAAATTAATTGTAAAAATTATAATAATATAAATAAATGTCTTTCGCTTGTTTACTCAATTACTTTACTTTATCACTCATCTATAGGAGTGTTTTGTGGTGTTGTTAAAATTTTTTTTTCTGTTCCTGGAAGGGACAACATCAGCCATAATCTTTGGAGGGTCCAGAACATCAAACACTGTCATACTTCAAAGAAATATCTTGACCAGTTTGTATATGTTTATCCCGTTATGAATAGCATCTGTTCTGTTGTTAGAAAACATTTGTGTGATGTCATTTAACTGGAGAGCATATTCATCAGCATGACCAGACCATGCAAATAGATGATAAGGTTCCCAGAACCCACGTTCAGTGTAGGTTCACTGAAGTCCAGCGTTACATTGCTGTAAACATGCCATGAATGATATAATCAGGTATTAACAATGTACCAATCATTTTGTCCACCTCAGTACTGGCAGAGGCAGGCACATGTTGTACTAGATATGTCATTCAGCATTTCTCCTCCTTCACACCCAGCTCCTCTGTCATTTAGTACTCTTGTCTTGTTCACAGCAGCTACTTCAGCTTCAATCCTTGCATCCCTATTCCCTTCTTTCCAAAGCACAGTGCAAAGTTCCTCTGCCACAAGATTAACATGCCATATGTTACCATCTGCTCCAAACAGAGTGTCCACAGGAAGTGGTAAAAGCAAGTATTCTCACTCTGTGCAGAATCAGACCTTGATATAAGGCTGACAATTCCCACATCAAATAGATAAGCATCTTCTCTCAATAAGCAGAGGTATAGAAGTTGTTCATAGCAAAAATTATATGAGTCATCAGAAGTAGTCAGGTTATAAAATCTTGTGCTACTATTATGCATCAATGGCATTATTTTTGACCATGATGTTATTCATATGTATTTGTGAAGCGAAGGCTGCACACCAAGCCATGCCAAAGGCATCAGCTGGCACAGAGTACCTTCACTACGTGATGCGACATGGGATGATTTATACACTGTTATATTAAACTGCTAATATATTCATGCATCCCCATACAGAAGAGGTTGCAGTTATTTATCAGCTTTTGTTATCATGAAGGAAACATGGTTGCAACAATCTGCATACAAGTTCTAACTTTTTTGTTTAATACTTCAGAATGAGCTCTCTACATATCTGCAGAAGGACGAAAGTCTCTACCTACGAGCATTGGACCAACATCACCCCAAAAAGAGATTTGAATAGTATGAAGACTGCCAGAGAAGCATACTCAGTGTGTAGGAAGGACAATCTGCTTTCTATTGGTTGTAACAAAGCCAACAGCACCTGCTGCTCTTCAGAAACACTGTCACCGCTACTCAATCTCTTGATAACATTTTTCATTCCCAGACCGTATACTGAACCTTCCATTCCAAGCTTGTCTGTTTGAACAGAAAAGACCCAGTGAGAACTTAAAACTCATCACAGAACCTAATTGCAGAAAACTCATTAAATGGTGCTGTCGTTAGACAAAGACTGGTGAAACCTGCTCTTAAGGCAGTGTGAAATTCTAGTCACTTAAAGCGGATGAATCCACTCAAATCTGACAATACAAGGAATAAACAAATCAGGTAAGTTTTTCAACAGCATTTCCCTTTCATCACATACTCTTCTGAACACTGGGTAAAAGGGCTTAAGCTCTGACTCAAATTAATAAAAAAAGAGATTTAGCATAGAGGTCTGATTTTCTGGACACCTGATGGAGCAGTGTGTGCTAAGAAGATTTGAGGAGACTTCCCTTGCTCAGTCCCAAAACTAATGGCCAGACGCAGAGCAAGAAGTGGCTGCAATACTCCGTGGAATACTATAAAAAGGATAGCAACAGTTCTGGTCTCCAGGCATTGGGACAATCTGCATTCACATATTATCCATAACTACATGTTTTCTAGTCTGCATGCCTCAGTGCTTTAGATATTAAGCAAGAACACGTTCTGACTCAGCTACAGTTTCTGTACCAGGAAGACTAGACATTTTCTCATTTCCAGTTGATACCAATACAGTCAAAGTGATTATTTACATAGATACACTGTTTGGTAGATTAAGAAAAATAAATAAATATCCACTAAATTAAATTAAAGTCACTTAGGAGACTGCAGAGTAAGCACCGTTAGCAACAAGTGGCCCCAGAGAACACACACACCCCCCTGCATTTTAAACTTTGTTTTCAGCCATTATCAACATGATGCTACTTCAGCCCCAGAGGGCATGTGAAATTATTATTAAGTAAAGTAAATTTTATACTGTTGGCAACTGACTGGTAAAAACCCAACAACATCAAACTACCATCTATTTGACCACATGAAAGTAGTCCGAAGGCATTCTTATATGGAAAAAAAAGAAAATCTCTTACCTTCAGTGTGTACAGCAGAAACATATGTCCAGTTATAGCGCTTGACAATGTCCACCATAGCCCGTGCTTGCTGTGCATCAGATGGCACAACTCTCATAAAATATTTGAACAGAGTTTTGTCGCTTAGGTCCATGCTTGTGGCAGAATAAGCAATCTGAGGTATATTAAAAAGCTGCAACAGGTTCTGGACCTGGATAGCAACTGAGCTAGAGCCAGGTCCAATGACACCAACAATGGGTTTCTTGGAGTGGAAAGACGATGAAGATCCATCCACACATCGCACCATCCCTTCCTCTTCTTCTGCTGAGATAAGAGAGTCCCTTATAAACTCAATGCTCTGCTCCAGAGCCACAGCAGAATGCCAGCAGGAGTCCCTTATTTCACATCCTAGCGTTATATTTGGCAACAGTGTGGGGTCCAAATTAATTCTGTCAAGGGTATGTAGCATTGCCTCCACTCTCTGAATGCCATACTGCTCTCTTACCTCTCCACATTTCCTCTCATGAACCTTGTCAACAGTTGGTTGATGGTGGACAGAGAACAGAGCTCCAATGATAATATCACCAGGCATGTGTGCAACCACCCTTCTTTCATTGGTCTGTGCAGAAACCAAAAACCTGAAGTTCCCACAGACATCTTCCTTCAATAACAGGATTGCAAGGAACAGCAAAAGGACCATTTTAGGAAATGGTTTAGGCTGGTAGAGACAACATGATGGAACAAAGCTGGAGGGCTGGTGAAAAGCAGTTACCAAATCTTTTGGATAAAATGAGCACTATGCTGATGTTTAACCAGGAGTTTGCGTATATTCTCTAAGGAGTCATCATCATCTCCAAGTGGACAGCTATGCAGAGCTGCGCATGTGATCATAATCCTCATAACCTTAAAAAATGAATAAATAAGAGAAAGAACTTTAAAATTAGTTGTACTGTCAGCTTTGCAATCTGTTCTAAAATTGCACCTATTCCTATTGATGTCGGAGACTGTAATACATTGTCTCATGTATACACTTGCCTCTGTCGTTTTTAAAACTGGAAAACATTGTTGTACTTCAGTGTTTCACAATCTTAGGCTTGTACTTCTGCTGGTGTAAAACACTGTCTTTCTCTTTGACACTCTTGTTTAAAAACTCTTTTGGGAAATGTTATCCTTTGATAACACAAAGGGCAGACGGGTATTTGATTCGAAAGGAAAAAGATGTTGCCATTTCTAATGTGTGTCTGCAAAAACAACTCCGTTAACTTTCAGACATTTTCTATATCACAAATATCTATGTCACACTAATGTACCTTGGGCTGTACTATGTTATCAATTACAGCACTAACTGCAAGAACTGTTCTTGAAATATTCTGAGGAAATATTCTGTAAATCTGGATTTTTTTACTTTGTAAGCCACAACATGAAACAAACTAAGTTTTCAAATAAGTTAGGATTAAAAAAACTGATTCTGTTATTAACATGTTTGTTTTAAGCAGGGAATGCTTCAGCAGAGGAAGAACAATTCTAAAACAGCAGAGCAGTGAAATCCTTTTCATCTTTTTATATCATAGAACTGTTTGGGTTGGGAAGGACCTTAAAGACCATCTAATTCTGCTCCCCGCCCCCCACCCTGCCAGCCCCCACCATGGGCAGGGACATCTCCCACTAGATCACTTTGCTCAAAACTTCATCCAGCCTGGCCTTGAACACCTCCAGGGATGGGGCATCCACAGCTTCTCTGGGCAACCTGTTTCAGTGTCTCACCACCCTCACAGCAAAAATATACTTTCCTATACCTAATATAAACCTATCCTCTTTCAGCTTAAAACTATTACCCCTTGTCCTTTCACCACACTCCCTGATCAAGAGTGCCTTCCCATCTCTCCTGTAGCCCCCTTTCAGCACTGGAAGGCTGCTGTAAGTTCTCCCCAAATCCTTCTCTTCTCCAGGCTGAAAAACTCCTATTCTTTCAGCCTGTCCTCGTAAGAGAGGTGTTTCACGCTTCTGATAGTTTTTGTGGCTCTCCTCTGGACCTGCTCCAACACATCCAGGTCTTTCCTGTGCTGAGGACTCCAGAGCTGGATGCAGTACTGCAGGTGGGGTCTCATGAGAGAGAAATAGAGGGAGAGAGTCACCTACTTCAACCTACTGGTCACACTTGTTTAAATCTTTAAATCAAAAATTGCCAATAAGCAATTCAACAAATCTTGGTACTGTGGACAACTATACAGACTTCATTGATGGAAAGACGTCAACGTAGAGGCTATACAGATGCAATACTGCCTAAAATATTTGATCCACTATGTTTGCCAACAGCCTGCAGTGCAATCTGCGCTCAACATTAGTGTCGATGAAGAATAAAAAAAAGTCTCAACAAAGAATTCATATCTTTGGCTGTGATTAATTGAACCTGAAAATGAACTTGCCAATGTTCCGTACCTAGCAGCAGATTTGCAGCAGGATGCTTCCAGTTTTAAATATGGTGTTTAAACAGTAGTTTGTCCAGGGCTTGATCCCTGAACACACTAAAGTATCATCTATTGCTCTACACCTTCCAGTGAATCCATTGAGAGTACAGAAAATTAAGCACTCTCTTAAACACAGGAAGACGTTGAGCTAGCTTGTGAACCACATGCCCAGTTCATTATTGACAAAATAACTGCAAAATTCTGGGGCAGAGCTTGATCTCAGTTTTTCTGACATAAATATTCTGATGTAATCAAAAAAGAATATAGAAAATTCCATACTTTTCAGACCCACCAGTCATTCCTAATCCATTAACAATAACTCTAACAATGCTCAGATGTTGTAAAGTGAAAGAAACCCTTGCCATAGGAAATCTCTCTCTGTTTCTTTCAGGTCAAAAATCTAGCAGTATTTTAATCTTGAATTTACCTCTCACAGCTAGGTCATTCCATACAGTGCCACAGTGGAAATCTTCCTGAGTCTGAAGATGAGACAGACAAAAATTTTTCTCCTTGTTTAATTATTACTTTACCTAAATATCTATAAATCATGATGTATTTACACAGAGAAAATAATGAAATAGTTTCAGTGAGTATTCCCAAATGAAATCCAAATCTTTAAAAAGAGAAAACATTGAACTGAAATGGTTTTGTAATGTTAATTGGAATATTAATAGGTTAATGTAATATTAATTTCTAGTAATATAAAGTGATAATAATAACATAAGTTTCAGACAACTATAGAACACTTCAATAAGTTTTTTTCTAGTCTGTGAAGAGTTAGCTTATCAATACTGCAACCTTTTGCCACTAAGGAATAACAGCAGTTCAATTCAGGCTAATTAGTCTCTAATTACAGACTATCACTACTGCTTATGTCTTCCAATTGTTTGTTCCATGATTCTGAAGACAGTACTGTGTAATTTGCAAACAGTTCAAAAGATGAACAACAGGAGGTAACTTTGTACAGTATCACAGCTATTAAATTCCTATACCTCCAATTAATTTAATGTATAATAATTTAAAAAAAATCTTTAACTATTTGCTAATTTATTAATATTTAAACAGAAACAGCACTCTGTTATTTTAAACCATGAATGCTTATTTTTCTGAGCTTCTCACATTAAGGCTACATGTACAGAGCAAACTATATCTAGACAAATGTCAGCTCTGCCTCTGACTGTAGCTGGATATACAGTTAGATGGCTTTTTATAGCCTAGCTGCCTGTGCAGCTGCATACATACAAAGAGAAAGAGTTCAGAAGATTGGGGTGAGCCTGTGCCACAAATAACTAATCCAATTCCCATTCACCATTTCAATTCTACAACGCACACCAACCAGTGTTCTGGTCAACCTTAGTAATACTGTTTTTTTGTCTTATGTCTACAAATTAAACAATTTTCATAGAGGTTATATGGGAGGGTTTCAAGGCCATTTTTATCTTCTTCACCCCAAAGAACAGCTGTTTTCCTTTCTCTGTCTACAGTTGAATCTATCGGTATAAAATTACAGGGTAAAGAACAAAGTAAAGCTGAAGGTCTCCTTTATATGTTCCATAATAACAGCACATCTCATGTCTAGGGGGTTCCTATGGCCCAAAACCAAGTTATGAGTGCAATCAAATCCTTCCCCTCTATGACAACCAAGAGAAAAGAAGGGGCCAGATGCAGACTGCTGTTTCGCCAAAATTAATGAACTTTCTTCACATACACTATTTTACTAAAGCGAAAGTCAATTTACTTGGAACTTACAAAGCAGTTACTAATTATACGAAGAAAACTGCCCATGTTTGTGATATTAGGCTCAAGACTTATATCTAAAGCATTTGAAGTCAACGCCTTCTTTGGGTTTTCACAATGTAGTGAAACAATCTGGAATTTATACTGATATGGGCTAAGTGAGCCTGGTAAACTACAGTGGATTTGTATTTGTTTAATAAATATCTGGTTCTGTGGGCTTACTCTTGCTCTAAAAGAGCAAAAATCGCAGAATGGTTGAAGTGGGAAGGCACCTCTGGAGGTCTCTGGTACATCCACCCTGCTCAAAGCAAGTTCAGATAGAGCAGGTATCTCAGGGTCATGTCCAACCAGGTTTTTGATACTCCTGAGGATGGAGACTCCACAACCTTTCTGGGCAACCTGTTCTAGTGTTTGACCACAATCACAGTAAAAAGGGTTACTTTTATGTTTAAACATAATTTCCTGTCTTACATTTGTGCACATTGCCTGCCACTCTTCTACTAGATACTGCTGGCTATACCATGCAAAGATTTCATTAGGGTAGTCACGTAACACAGCCCATTTCAGGTCAAAAAGGCTGAACAGAGAGCTGATAGACTAAGAACATTAATTATATTTCCTGGAGAACATCTTCCTGAAGAGAAGATGGCCAATGGAACTGTTCAAATATACAATTTTACTTCTATTCTGTACCAAGAGAATCACAGTACAAGTCACTCTCTATTTTGATTACCATTCTTTCCTACTACAGGAAGCTTATTATTGCAAGCAGGATAAGTGCTAAAATAAAATTAAGTAAAATTTTATAAGCTTAGCTATAACTCCTGTTTAAATTGTTAGAGACAACTGTAAAGGGAATTTGACATGGTATCCTGCCCATGGCAGGGGGGTTGCAACTTGTTGATATTTAAGGTCCTTTCCAGCCCTATGATTCTTTGATTCTATGATTCCATGTAGCCTTCAGAATGAGAACAGAAGTATCAGCAACATCAAAGACAGTGAACTCTTGAATGCATACATAAAGTAATAGGAATTGTTTCCCAATTAATAATTTATCTGCATTTACTTGTTTTCATTGATGGACAAGCAAATCAACATGCACAGCATTTAGAGTCAAATTTACTTTCACACTCTTCAATTCTTCGGTGTCAGGGGAATTATTCCTAATTTACTGCAACATAGGCAAAATGGAATCTGTCACTTAATTACTGGTATATCAAGGTTCCTAGCTTAAATCAGCTATGAATCTAACTATAAATTAATCCTGAAGTCACATGCTTTAACAGTAGATGACAGGCACTTTGGTCTCAATCTTCTGGTGCACTAGCTTCACACTTGGAGGAACTGCGGGAGTAGTAAGCCAGAAAGATTATTCTGCCTATCTGTCCTTTGCTCAGTCTTGTCCTAGACAGAAATTTAAGGACTACCTGGATGGCTGAAGATACAGATCTGATGAAGCACTCAACATATTCCTATAGCCTCTGCTCTCCCTGGCAGTAAAATTCTCAGCTGTTCCTTTAGGGCAGAGTTCCAGCTACTTCATGTTGAGGTTTAACTGAGTAGAAAATGAGCATCTGTAATACTCCATGAAACAACACAAAATTCTTAAAATTATTTCTTTCAACCTCAAATGCAAGTCCATCTATTGTTACAGTCTGTACAGACCAAAAGAAACAAAAAGAGCCTTAATATCTAATGGCATTAATTAAATCTACATAAAAAATCAAACTGTGGGTTAACAGCAGTTCACAAAGGGCTGATTTTCCTCTATGTACATGGCCGAGGGTTTATACATGGGGTAGGTCTGACTTTTCTTAAGGACCACTACTACCGCAGGTGTAACTGTGTTTAAACCTTAGGAACGAACATCATTATAGCAGCGCCCACTAGTGACCCCAGAGTGAAGGACCTGTCTGTTTTCCAATCTGAATTCTCTTGGCTGTGTGGCTCCTGCTAGGTAAAACACATGCTCAGCAAGGGGAAGTTTTTGATTTAGCCTATTTTGTATCAGCAGAAAAAAAAAGAAATAAAGAGCAACATTTTCTTTCAGGTGTCTTCTTTGTTACAATTATGTAAGTGTACAGCCTATTTGTTCATAGTCTCATTCAGGCAGACTTCTATAATAAAAATAAAATGCCAGATTACTGAACCACAGAACAGTGCTGTGATGGAGTGAGAACTTATAGTCCAGTCCAGGAAAGCACTTCAGAATATGCTCAGTGTTAAGCACATGAAGAATACTGTTGGTCAAACATTTGTAAAGACTTATCTAAACTTTAACGTCTCTTTAAAGGATTTTCAGGATCAGAGTAATCACAAAAACTCAGGGCCTCAAAATTTATTGATTTGTAGTTGTAAATTTTACTTGCATGCTATGTTTGTAGAGCTTACAGACATGTACATGTTGAATAAAGCCTCCCAGGCATTCATTTACAGTACATACTGCAGTTAATTCAATGCCATCAGATATGAGATAATTTACATTGATACAGATATGAATCAAATCAATATATCCCAAGGAACTAACCGAGGTTTCATCATCAGAGAAGAAAAAATCTTAGCAAGCAGCAACTGAGTTGCTGGTCCAAAGTCAGTCCTGCCACTCATCGCGCAGTGAAGATCTTTGCATAGCAAAAGATGGAACTGCCTTAGAAAAACCATTGCATAAGGAGAGAGACTTCTTGGTGTGGACCAATGTGAGGAAAACGTGTACCTTCAGCCTTTGCTCAGTTCTGCTGTCTATTGTCATTGCAAACACTAAGCATTGGGTTAAAGCTGTTCTGGCAATCCACCTCCCAATGCTAATCAGAGGCTCAGTTTGCAGGAGGTCCCACACACCAACTCCTTGCAGGTAATTCAATTTGATCACACAAAACCTGATGTACTCAAATGTTTTTTAGTTGAAAAACATGAATATGAACACTCTGTTCTGTTTTGAGATTTCTACTACATTTAACTTTTCCATTCACAAAAATAAAAGAAAATCAAAAGATTAAACAACCACTAGTCATTGCATTATCAGCTCTGTAAATTCCAGCAGGAATTGGATCAAGACCTTTGACAAAGGAAACAGCCTTATACAACAGCAGACACTACGAAGCATCTTTCTGTAATTCCACTTAGAAAGAGAAGCAAACTAAGCAGCACAGAAGAATTTTAACCATTTGGCCAGAACAGCCACTGAAAAGAACAGATTACTCTGCTGATCTCATGCCTCCACAGATAATAAACACAGAGTGCTATAATTATCAGCAAGATCCTTAGCAACCCCAAGAACTTCTTCCTCACATTCTGCCCAAACAAACATTCTTTCTGGCTGATGAAACAATTTTGATTTTAATATGTATGTGCTTAACTTCCCAGCAAAACTTGCAATAATGTCTGCAATTCCGCTATATGTACTACTTATTGGTACTGTTACAAAAAACCTGTTATACCATATGATGCAGGAACTAATAGCTCTGGTATGATTTCAGCTGTAATCCTAGACATTTTATTAATTAATAAAACCGTATGATGTGGAGGAGGTGATAAAAAAAAAACACAATAGCAATTCCAAAAAGCATCTTCTAGCAAGTTGCAGCGAGATTGGTGTTACAGTGGCATTCCAGTACTACCACCATACCAAAAAAAAGCCATAGCATATTGGCAAATAAAATTACAATGAACCTAGAGAGAGACCCCAAAAATACTCTCTGATCATTTGAAATAATGGTTACCTTTAGCATCCCTCATAATGTAGCATAAATATTAACATGTATTTAAAATATTTGAGAATGTACAAAATATTAGCAAGTGATTAAATTGTTTAGAAATACAGTCATTAAAAAAAGAGCTAATTAAAAGAGCCTGGCAGCTAACTCCCTTATGCATCTTTCCCTTTCAGGATGGTTTAGAGTTGTATATTTTCAAGATGATCCTCTGCCCCTCCGCTTTCGAGATGATCACCCCTACTTTGTCCTCAAGACTAGCAGAAAGACATGACTGCCATCCCCCTACACCCGGTCACCTCCATCGTCACCAGAAAGCCTTTCTCAGGGAGCAGATTGAACGGAAGGGGGGCTGCCGGGGTGGCGGAGCCCCGGGGTGCAGGACAGCGCTGCCTGACGGCTGCAGTCAGAGGGCGGAGGGCAGCGGACAGTGGGCAGGGGGCAGCGGGCGGCGGGCAACGGACAGGGGGCAGCGGGTAGCGGGCAGCGGGCAACGCGCGGAGGGGAGAGGGCAGCGGCGGGGCGGGCGCTGTCCGCGGTGCTGAACATCGCCCGCCACCAGCCATCGTCGCCCGGGCAGGTTTAGGGAAGGGGAAACAAAATTCAACCTTAAAATCAACCTGTGGTGAAAAAATGCCATGGTGGTCACATTTGTCGTTCAGGAGCACATTTTTTCTTGCAGATGAATTAAATATATAAAAATGGGTCTTGGAGGAAAGTATTGGGCAAGGTTAACTCCCAGCATAGCTACCTGCGCTGGCTACACCTAAAGTGGTTGTGCGTGCAGACGTATGTGTGCATATACACCGGTTCTTAGGTCTGCTAATGGTATCACTGTCCCTCTCAAACCCTAATGAATCATTTTTGCACACGGGGACATTAGCTCTGACTATTAAATAAGGAACAGACGGGACTCGGTGAGCAGAGCCAAAGTGATTTGTCCCAAGGTCACACACAGAAGTCCATGACTGAGCTAAGCCTGGCTGTCTCTGGAAAACAAATACAGCTCCGTTTCCATTCTCCCTTCCGGGCAAGACAAATCCCCAGTGGTGAACAGACGGGCTATTTCACACTCACTACCAAGCCCAGGTATTACAGCACCCCACTCCCCCCCTGCCAGCCCCACACATAACCTGCTCCTGGGGAGGGGTCAGTATCTGCTGCCCTCCAGCATTCCAGCCCTCTGATGCCCCAGCAGCCCCTGGAGGTGCACCCCACTGGCTGGCTCACTGCCCTCTCAGGATCCGTGCTTGTCCTCTGTCAACCAGGGCACAGAGCAAAAGCAGGACAGAGGGAGGTAGGGGAAAGAGTTCCTACTGCATTCACTGGATTTCTGTCTGCAACCCAGGGCACATAAATCCCCTCTCCCACCCCACAGCATTACCTTATCAGAGGCAGCAATTGCTTCTTCTTACAGTGGCAGCAAACAGTCCTTTCGGTGGCAATAATCAAGATGGGTAGGGGAAGGCACCACCTATTTTCAGCCACAGCAGAGACAGCATTCCTCGCACAGACCTTCAGGAGCTGAATAATCCTCAAATGCCTCTGCAAAGATCACCACCAGCAGGTGAGCCCCACTCGGCTAGCATTGTCACTTCTCCAGCTATGGGCACATCCTGTTTTCTTCTGATCACAGGGAAACGCTGAGGACCGAGTCTTCTACCCCCGCAAATGCATGCACATACACACACGCCATGCAACACGCTGTTCGTTCAGCGTCACCCAAGTCTCATTTGCAAGAGGCGTGAATGGTCCCTGGATTTAAGGGGGGGAGGGGGGTGAGGCTGGAGGGGGGAGTGTGAGGAGGAGGAATAAACAAACAAACAATGAAACAACAGATGGGTCTTTGCTGTCTGTCACCTCAACCTTAGTCTTCCTAAATACTTGCTGCAGCTTGACCCACCTGCTTACACACCTCCGCCCCTCCTCACATATGCATGGCCACAACCTCTCTGCATTTGTAAGGGACTAACCCTGCATTCTGTCCTGCGAGGAAATCCCTCCAGATGCTCTGAAGGTTGCAAAGTCTTCCCATTAAACCAACACCTCGCTCCCGTACTGCCCTCCTCCAGCAAGTAAGAGCGATGCTCAGTTCAGAACAGCATCATCCGAAGAAAAGGGGGGGGGGGAAAAAAAGGAAAAAAAAAAATAAGCTGTAGCTGCTTCGGGAGGGTCTGTTGCGGGGAACAGTTTACCCCTGCGGTCCCGGCAGCTTTTTGCGAATCGGCTCCACCAAAGTTTTCCCTGCCCCGGGGCAGCGCTGCCGGCGGCCCGGGCAACACCTGCGGGGCTGAGGCTGGGGGCGAGGGAGCCCTTTGCACCGGGAGATCGCCGGGCTTCAGTGCAACTTTTTAGTGCCACCAAGTGGCACAAATCCCTCTAGGAAACAAAGCAGCCTGCCAGCCCTGCTCTCTGCCTGCTGCTCCCTGGCAAGGGGAAAGGGGGGAATGCGTTAGCAGCGACCACCCCCGCCGCACACACGCACAGCGGTACCAAGCAGAAAGCAGGGACTGTTCGCCACTGGAAGGACAGGTTGCCCTCTCCAGCCTTCTTTCCTTCCCTTGGCTGCAGGGCGACAACACCGGGCACAGCTCGACGAGAGGCGATGCCCCTGCCAAGGGAAGCCCGAGCTGCCAGCCCCGCCGCGGGATGTGCCCCTCCCCTCTCCTCTCCCTCCCAGAGTAGACCCCTCGCTCCTCCTCACAGCAGGTGCCACCTGCAGCCACTCCCCTTCCCTCCCAGCTCCTCTGCCCCTCGGACACTCTGGACCCACAGTTCCCTGCCAGCATCCCTGGACCGTTTCTGCAGCCCCACGAGCAGGCTGCCTGTTTGCTTGTCTTCTGCCCACAAGCTCGGTACTCTCCGGCCTTTCTGCTTCCCCACCCTCCCACAAACCCCACAACACCTCTCTGTCCTGCTAACTACCTGCTGTTGACATATAAACCTTTCCAGGGTTAACCCTTCCCTCCCGAAGCCAGCCGAGGCTTTACCTTCTCCTCCAGCATTCCTGCATCCTCCCAAAGCTTCCATCCTCCCTCCTTCCCTCTCTCCTCCCTCCCAGGGCTTAGACCCCACATACCCTTTCATTCATGCTCAGATGTCCTGGGGTGGGCAGGGGTCCCCGGCACAGGGCTGTGC